>WEIU01009310.1:281497-297645 GCA_013389925.1 Aegithalos caudatus | reverse complement strand
TGATTCTGATCTTCTATTTTGTGCTGCAGGACCATAAATAAACTAAACTTAAACATTATCCTATTCTTATGTCCCCAAGCACGATAATCCTTGGTTTTCCATTGCAGTTTTGCACTGAGACATGCAGGGCTCTAGACAGTTTTGCAGAAGTTTTTGAGTCTTAATCAGTCATATGGGGCTGCACCATGGTACAGCTACAGACCAGGTAGCTTCAAATCAGGCCAGCAGGACTTCAGACAGTCTCGTCACCATGGGATGGGGATACTTTTGGGGAAGGTTTAAGAAGGTTCGCAGCCCTCATGAAAGAGAACACAAGTCATCTCACCAGAGAAGTGTTAGAAATTTTATATATGGGAGACAAATATTCCATAACTCAAGGTCTGCAGGAGAAAAACATTGAGATGAAGATACAGTACGTATGTAAGAGCTAGAGACACAGGCAGATGCACCCAAACTTGTATGGAACTAGAGGTATGTGAAGAAAATGGCAAGGATTTGCCAATACACCAGGATTGCAATTATAGCAGAGAAGAAAGTAACACATGGAAGAACCACTGCAGTGTTTGGGAGGCATCTGAGCTGCTCTGGTGAGTAACTGAAGGGACAAAACCATTTGGGAGAGCATATATGTCTCACCAGAACATCAAACAGATTCAAGACACGATCTGTCTGAACACCAAAAATAAATTATTACTTTACAACAAATGTTGAAGAGCTAAGTGAAAATTTTTGCAAGTTCAAAACTTTTTTCATGGAACTTCTGAAGAGATAGTGTGGTCTCTAGGCTTCCAGCCTGCCTGTGAAAAGAATGGCCACAAGTACCTGCACACAGCTCCAAAACCAATCACATAGTCTAGTTTATGCACCAAACAGGACAGAGTCCAACCTTCCTGTTAGGAGATGCTACTGCCATGTGCTCAGAAACATGTAGGGAGGAACATCCCACAAAGCAAAAGATGACTGTTAGGCAGACTTCCTAAAGGGAAGAAGTGCATATGTGGTACTGGTGAGTGCTGAACAGCACTTGTAAGAAACCACCAGGTTTATAATCACTACCACTGTTTGTCTGTGGTAAGTATATGGTGGATAAACAGAAATAGTGAAACTTTTGGTAACCAGTACCTAGGGATGCTCCTGTCATAAGACTCTCTTGTTTGTTAACCCAACAGTACCCTCATGTGTACATATTTTACATAAGATAAATGAAAATGGGGTATAAAGAAAGAGTAGATGGAAATGGATAAATAAGAAAAATGAGATAATTACTTAATTAGCCCTAAAAGACACTAAGAAAATAATAGCCAAACTAATGGGAAGGAAGATTAGAGGTAAATACTTTAAGCAGAACCTTAAGAGGTTTAGATAAGAAAGACTTTCAGCTACGACACTCCAAAATAAACATCTCTTCTTCCAGTGAAAATTACAGGAGGGATAAATACAAACAATATAAGGACAAATTTACATGGTATCTTTTTTGCAGTTCATTAGAAACAAAGAAAGTGCCAGGAGAACAACTTGACGCTGACCAGGTTAAACAACACAACAGGCAGATACTGCTCATTTTGAAATTTAATTTTGCTGCTGTTTTCAACTGTTGATGCCTACTGAGCTTCACTAGGAAGTTTTTAGTGTGGTCACTGGGGACTCAGAAGCATTACTACCTAATAAAGTAATAGAAAAATTTAAGCTAACAGAGGAAAAAAACAAACCTGAAAATTCTGGTGCATTTAGAATATATATAGCAAGCAGGCCAGAACAAAGGTGTTCAGGCATTGCTTTGTACCCATATCCTGGTGACACTTGCCTACTAGGAGGTGTAGTTTATTTAAAAAATTGAATAGGAGGATTTTAAAAAGGTTTGTCAAAGTTTGTGTAACTGCCAAGACTTTTCGTACAGCTGGTGACAGCGAGAGCAATCTTGGTTTGAGTGTTCGAAGTGTGGAATGACTAATCCTGGGAAGGTGGGACCCCAACACTGAGACAGAGGAGGGCAGCATTTTTAAAATATAGGCCAATATGCAAAACTGCACAAACCTCCAAGTGATGCTCAGCTCTCCAGAATAGTCTACAGGGTTGTGCCAGTAGGATGTTAACTATACAACACGAACAACACAACCTATCCTGATACCAGACTTCTTGAATGGAATGGAAACAAATGGATGGAAGTAAAAGAGCCATCTGGACATACCTTGCAGGAACACATATAAGGTATGGACATTACAGACTATATCTAACCTTTGACTCTTAAAAGTGCTTTCTGGTTTCTAGGGGCTGGTGTTGTCCTGAGCAAGGATTCTTTCACCTGATGCGCAAGAAGCCAATTCACACATACAGTTGAGGTATTTTTTTCTTTTATATCTGGGCAGAGATGGGTGCTAGGTCATGAATCCACAAAGCTGACACACCTCCAAAATGCCAGGTGCTCATTTTTATACACTTTAAACAATAAAAATCAACGTTTCCCACATATGTACCAACCTAAAGCTGAAGCCCTTGGCTTTGCATTCTCTGATCTCCATTTAAGGGAGTGCATACTTCCTTTACCCTGCATGCTCTGTGAAGAAGGGGATTTTGTGAGTAAGAGGCAATCATAGTGTATAGGCAGGTACTTAACTCTGTTAATGACTAAGCAAACTTCTTTGGCTTTATCAACAGTTTCATTTTCTTTGTAGCTTGATTTACAGTGTCCTCCTGTTCTTTCTTCTCAGATTACAGATTTTGGTTCCTGCATGTTTGGTATTTCCTTCATTTTTCCTAAGTTCTTTTATTTATCCTGTACTATACTTCAGTGAATTCTTAACACTTTCAAGCTATTTTATTGCCTTACTGACATATACTTTGTCATCAAACAGACTCTCTTCACCCTCTGTGTGACCTAGTTTTCACTGGGAAGAAATTTGGTGTGTGATTTTCCCAACCTGCTTGATAAAAGGTCCAGGAGTCACAGGTACACAGGAGAAGCATATCCAATGCACAGATGAGATAGCCCCAAAACACCAAACTGTAGACCTAGAATTTATGTACTATAAATGTACTTGAAAAAAACCCAAGGTGTGTGTATTAAAGACCTATGTAAAAATGAGTTTCTGAGAGATTAAATTTTGTGAAATGCATAACTGTGGCCCTAAAGTAAAATCTATTGTATAATGACAATCCTTTATCTATAAATTGGGAGAGCATACATCAGAAACCTGGATAAAATAGTAGAAGGAAGCAACATTCTCTTCCTTGCTGCATAAGGAAACAGTTCAGTAAGAGCAGCTCGGAGAAAGCCAAAACAAAAATAACACCATGACAATAGAGAGAGGATGTGCTGCAATGTATGACATATGTGTCAGATTTACAAGGAAGAAACAGATAGCCTAAGAATAATAGGTGAAAAAGCCCAAACCTTTGGCATTAGTGACAATAAAAAACAACGTGAAAAAATCTTTATCAGCCTTAGAAATGCTTGTGTCTTACAGAATTTGGTTTTGTAACCCATTTTCTTTTACACCTATGTGTGAAGTGTTTTGTTATTTTTCACCAGTCTCTACCATAGAAATCTTAGGGTGTGGTACATTGTGCTTTTCCCCTGTACTCCCCATAAAAATACACCTCACAGATGTTAAGATTGGGTGTGATTGTGAAGGTTCCTCAAATGATGAGTCACCTGAACTTGAGAGCCTGAAAGAGAAGGCTGATAAGAAAAAATAGCCTAAGCAATAAAGTAGTTTGAGCTGGACATCTTTATTCAGCCTCTTCAAGACAAAGACACTTGTTACTGATGCAATAAAATACGTACTAATACTAATCTAGCTTGGACACAGATGTTGTGAATAGAACAAGATTCATCTAGTTCATGTTCACTTGTCTTCATTTGACCTCCTCTCCAGATGAAAAGGATTTATCTTTGCTGTAGTGAAAGACTTTTAAAAAGTCTGTTGTGCTCTATCACACTGTGTATACCTGAGAAAGGTATTTTTCATTATGTCCCAGGATTCCTTCTTTCCCCTAGTCTTTCTTCTTCAGGTGGTGCTAGTTTGAAATAACTTAAATGGAAACTGTTAGCTGAATTTTCAAGTTTCTGTACCCTTAATTATACTTGATGACACTTGTGTATCACAGTGGTACGTGAGTTTTTGGTATGCATCTCAGTAGCCAGTTCAGTACTGGTGTAACTCTCACATAAATTACAGCATCTCCTCTGGGAGTGCCATACCACTCAGATACCAAACACTTCAATGTGATGGGCTGATTGCTGCAAAGATGAACCATATAATGAATCATTGGATAGGAGAGATTGACAAATGCAGCTTGACTTAGTGGACATGGCTGCACACTTGCTGAGTACATTAACTTGAGCCCCACAGATGGGGACTGTAGCTCACTTTCATCCCAGGAATATCTTTTTGGAGGGAAGGAGCATCACACCACTAAACATAACTCCTACTCATCTCTGAATGAAAACCTCGATAGGTAAAATTCAAAGCTATATCAACCCACTGAATCATTACTTTTGTTATTGAACAATAACTTCAATTTCTTGGTAAAATGATGAGGTTCAGCTTAGGTAGAGTCTTAAAATCCACTGGTGTTCATGACAAGCAGCAGCACACTTATTCAAAGAAATGCTTGGTAAGGGATTGATGAAAGCTGACTTGCAACAATGGATGTGCTGCTTGCATTGTCCATACCTGCGTTCACACACACAAAATAGTGGCAGCAGGGAAGAGGAGGTGAGACAGGATTAAGATGGTCAGTCTCAGATTTGTGTGTTGAAATTTCAAACTGAATAGGAGACCAATTCCTGCAAGAAAGATCTTGTCCTAACTGCATTGGTGAACAGCATGTCACCCAGTGCCCCACAAACAGCCCAAGGGGATTGGGTTTGCCTACAGACACATGTAAGACCAGACCAAATCTGGCCTCCCAGCAGCTCTGCTTTTCTGCAGCTGGGGTAGAGCTAATTCTAGATTTCCTGAAGGGATTGATGAAAGAGTCACACAACCCAGTACTTGGGCTGCCAAGTGCCACAGCAATTCACAGTCTCTCTCTGGGGAGTCTCTCATCCAGCTGTAAGATGCAGCTGGTGAGCAGACCAAGTGCATTCCCCTTACTCAGCTGTTATAACCATGAGTGGCAGAGGCCCTCTGTTGGTGTGCAATAATCCTCATCAGCAAATAGCATGCCACACTGTGCTTGCTGACCAGACTGAGCTATGGGAACTAAAAGGTATCATCTGATGAAGCCAATGAATCTGTGGGAACAAGGGACTATTTCCGAAGACCAGCCTACCACAGATTTTAGTTTTAAGTAGTAGTGGTAGTTGTTAGCCCAAATGTTGTGGGCAAGTTTTGCAGGAGCATATTTCAGAATTAAAAAGCTTGATGAAAAACAGACAAGTCCAGCAACAGGTTTGTGACTTTTCCCCCTGTTCCTATATTGTGAAATGATGAAAGGGTTTAGAGTCTCTAGTGGCTTAAGTAACATGTAACATATAGCAACCAATGCTGGCCTCATGAAGAGATCCTTAAAATATCTATTTGGTATGTAGATTGTTTAGAAATTATATATTGAAAAAATAATTTGACACAATACCTTGTTTCAGAACCATAAGAATTCAGTATGAAAGCAGATTTTTTTTATTTAGGAAAGTTAGGCAGTGATTTGGAACTTGTTTTATGTGTAGTGGAAACAGTATTAGAAGCAGCTATTTCCACTGACTGTATAGGGGGTGTAATACAGTCAGTCAATCATGCACGGGGGGTGAACATACCTTAGAATACCCTTCAGGGGCCTTTAATTTTGACCCTGAGACTCCAACCTTTAAAGAGCTCATTGGAACAGCTGATTAGGAAAGGAAGAGAAAAATCCATTTGTACTATGGAATAAAGATTAGTCCCTCATGCAGAGAGGGGTTGAGAAGGAAAAGAGAGTGAGCTTTTCACTCTTTACTGTCTCCCCACACATCTGAGGGATAACTCAGAAGTTGTGATTCCCTTGACTCCTGTTAAGGAATGGCAGCATCCAAAGAAAGACATCATTGTGGTTTTTGTGTTTTAAAATCATTTAAGGATACCAAGAGTGAGTGCAGAAAAGGCATCCCTTTAGTGCCTTCACTGGTGGGACGAGATCCTCCAGAACTCTACCAAGAGGTGTCAAGATGAGGCAGGGGACTGTACTTTAACAAGTATCTTCTCAGGGGTTCACTCTAAAGGGTTCTCTGGCATTTGGTAAGACACTATCCCTTGCTTGCTTTCTGTATTTTTCCTACCTCCTGTGTAATTTCTTTGATGTCCAGAAGGATCTAGAAAGCCGTTTACAGTGCAGCTTCAGTTTAACTCTAAAAGTCAGAGGAATCAGCTACGAGGAAGGAAATTGATAAGAGATCAGATTTTATCAGGCTTTTCTTAAGGTTAATTCCAAAACATAATTAACAATGCTGTTTTAAAAGGTGAGACTCACTACACAGAATAAGTCATAGTCTTATGAGTGGGATTAAAATAAAAAACACAGTCCAGAAGACCAGGTGAAAGAAAAATAGGATCGATCAGCTCTACTGAAATGTAAGGACTGCAACTCGGCAAGACAATAGAAAGTGCAGGTAATTCTGAATAGAAGCATAAACTTTATTTAAAGGCTCCACATTTTGTTAAAGGACAGAAAAACATAAAAGAAATTTAATGCCTAAAAACTGTAAAAAGAGATGAACCACGTGTAAACTGTTCTTGATTCAAACAGGTTAGCTAAAAGAAAAAGATAAAATAATTATATAAACCCTTTTTCTAAAACTACAGCTATGAGTTGTGAAACTTCAACTCCTAGGAGGATCCTCTAGAATTTCAACATATCTGCACGTCTCAAGAGTTAGAAAAGTAACGTCTGATGACCCATTTTTAGAAAAAAGAGAACCAGAGAACTACTCCTTCATTTTTTTAAAATGAGAACAGATTTTTTTGCTAGAAGTTTTCAAACTGATACATCCTTCTTCACACAGGAAGAGATGTTTTTGACCTTCATCTTGTGACAGACTAGTTATTTTAACGTTACTCGTGTTGAAATAATACGAGACCACCTGCACCATAAGATACNGTAGTAGCTACTTGGGTAGTATGATGTCTGAAGTGAAACATATTAGTGGAATCCTGCTAGTATACTCACCTTTAAAAATTACCCTGGCAAAATGCATAATATATGTTAAATGGAATACACTACTTTTAAAGGACAAAATCACTAAAAGACTTGAGCAGAGGATGCAGGTAAGGAAAGACATAAATCTCTAGTGACTGATCTGAACAAGAAACATAATGCAGTATGCCTCCCTGATTTTGTCTCTGAAAATGATGTGCAATGATGGAAGTATGGATCTTAAAACTGCTACTTCAAAACAATACAGTTGTTGTTTTAATGTTGAGTTATTTCAGAGTACTTATGCTTCTCACAGGATGACTACAGAAAAACTAGTGTTGTATTTTAGACACTGACTCACTGGATCCTGTTTACACACAGCATAACTTAGCACTTTACCTTCATTTGCCACAGCCTTACAACTATTACCATTTTATGGGACTATGCAAATGAACTGAAACTCACTTTAATAAAATCTTGCCTCTTAAAATACAGAAAGCTGTGACCTTAAACCCAGCATGAAACAGTTACATGAATTTACTCATCTTTTCTATGGTGAGCCTTTCTTTTAAGAAATGCATGACTGCTAGTCTCAAGCAGAGCAACAGAATTTGTAGAGCAGATTGTAGGTTTCTAAAAAATATTGCATTTATCTAAATTGTATTCAAAATAATATAGAAATTTTTAAAAATATCCTTTGTTCAGAGATCTTTGTTGAGTACCTTTCAGGGTTTTTTAATGATCAGGAAACATAAGCCTGGTCAGATCCCTCTAGTTAGGTGAACAACCTACTCTAGTTAGGTGAACTGATAAACCCAGTGAAATATTCTAGCCAGTAGCCAACAGTGTCTTCTAAAACATCAAGATTATAGGATAAAGCACAAACCTGCTTACAGTTCTTTTTTCTGGTTTCCAAATCAGTATTTTTAGTCTCCATTGTCAGCATGTGCTGGATACTATACACAATTCAGAGTAGTAAATACTTTTACAGAGAGACTTCTGAAGCCAAGGCTGGGCTAGAGGAATGGGGCTTGGTTAGCAGAAGCAACTGCTCAAAAAAAGTGCCATAACTTGAGCATGCAAAAAGGATTGTACAGAATCAGACAAGATGCAGTGAAGATGTGGCAGTCATTCCAGGAAGGCAGGGGAAAAAGAGGGAAGGCATTGAGATAGCAGTTAATGGGAAGACAGGTCTGTCATGAAAAGAATTATCACAGTAGTATCAAGGAAGCATTTTGCTATGATATTTACATGAATCCTATCAATCACCTTCTCATAAAATCCCACTCTGGTTTTATGACTTAGTTGTTTTTTATACCCATATTTATGCATGACCATCCCACATGTGCAAAATGAGCAATACAGGAAATTCTGTGTCTGACACTCATCCCACAATCCCAGTACACAGCATGGCTGACTGACACACTGTAAATGAGGATTATGCAGGGATGTACTGTCAGGGCAGGAAACATGGATCTAGCAGGTCTAGTGGAAGGGAATCTTCACTATTTACTTGGGTAATACCCAAGTCTTATCATGTTTTGAAGTAAAGAATTTAATGTTTTAGACCAAAGAGTGTTTCATAGACTCCCTTTATTTTTTAAGTGTTGCTGAAAGCACTTAAGATGTATAAATCCTTAACCACTTTAAAATCAAGTTTTTTACTGACAACAGACAGAGGCAAAGTCACTTCCTTTACCAACAAAACCAATACTGCTGAATTGTAATAACAACATAGTTAGTATGACTACTGAAAAAAACTTTCACGGAGATTGCCAGAGTTTCCTAAAAGACAGTCTTTGAAGAAGTTGACGGCACATTTTTGTCATCAAGAAATTGTATCTGGGCAAAGCTGACACCCAAACAATTACAATTTGCTAATATTCTCTTACTCCTCATTCTCCAAAAGAAGACTTTACACCATACTCAATGTACCAAAGTAATGCTTGAACATGTATATTGTCGTTCTTACTATTCTTAGAAGCAGAGCTGGTAGCCCGACTCAAAAACTCTCAGGAAAAGAGCATGAAAAAGTTTTGCAAAAGCAGCATTTCTTTTTGTACAAGGTGCAGATTTTGCTCCAACAAAACTTCCTCTTTTGGGACAGAAGCATATCTGCACTGTGCAGCATAAGAATCTCCACCAGGAGCTGGCAGCAGAACCTCATTTCTAAGGTCACAGACCTAGCAAATAGCCTATTCCCCAAGACCTCAGGTTAGGTTTAGCTAAGTCAACCACTTTGACACAGATTAAGGACACTGGCATTTTAAGTAATCTGTTTTTACAGCACAAAATAGTCCTCTCTCCTGAGAGGTTTTATCTACAGGTGCAAAGAGATGCTTTGGGGATTTCACAAGCCCTAAGTCAGAATGGACCACTATAAGCTTGTACCAAAAAGCAGAGCAGGGCATGTCTCTCAGTCACTCCAGCCATGGGCTGAGTTTCTTCAGTGACATTTAGACTTGCAGAGCTCAAGTGCAGACAAAATGAAAGGGTAGTGGTTTTGAGAGTGTGGTCTCTGCAAAAGATGCCTGCAATCACACAGGGCAGACCACACCACTGAAAAAAGTGCATTCAGGAAAGGAGTGAACACTGGTGCATGACGTAAGTGGCCAGAGATCACAAAACAAGCTGGGGCAGATGCACTGCCTGAACTCTTCTCCATGGGGAGCACTCTATTGCCTTTGTCTAAGAACAGGCATGACATTTCCAGGAAGAGGCTGATTTCAAAGCCAACACCGTGCCATATGCAGCCATCATGGAGTGGTCTGCCATGAAGTGTCTGATAAAAGCAGTCCTGATGCCACAGGAAGACAGAGCAGCCCTTTAACCAGACAGCAAGTAGCTCTCTTGGAGTGGCTACCACAGGCATTGGTTGTGCTTCCTCACTAGGTGACCAGGGAGCACTTCTGATCCCTCTGACACCCGTCTTCACAAAATCTTCTGCCCAGCTTCTCATGGGACACACGGGAATTCTTCTGTGTTCTCTGGGGTTCTGTGAGAAGACAGTTGTCTGAGCTTTTCAGAGATCAAGTTACACAAATCTGTGCTTCTGCATCTGGCTCACAATCCTACCAGGGACTTGGGATAAGGGGAGGCTTTTGGAGACTGAAGGGATTGACAACACAGTCACAAGCCTTTTTCTCTTCCATAGTGTAGCAGAACTTGCCTGAGGACTTTCTTAGCTCTGCTCTACACTGATGTCCCTGGCCCTGTCTCCTTGCAAGGGAAGGCCAGTCTCTCACAAAATACCTAAATCAAGAATAGCCATGGCTCAGACTCAACCCACCATTCCTCTGTTTGTGGTTAGGCCAGGCAGCTGACAATGTCTGCTGAGGAGGAAAAATGCACATGACAATGTATGGGTGGGAAATGACACACAGCACACATCCAGCATGCACCAGTGTAACTCCTCAGATGTATAGATTGCTCTCCTGGGACGTCTGCAATTTCATTCTCTTTCACACCTTGACAAAGTAATGCTTGTGGGCTCATTTCAGGAGAGAATATCAGCATGCTCCATTCTCTTTACTGCAAAGGTTAGAGATTCCTCTAGTTTTATGGCTTTATTTTTTCTCCTTTCCAGACCAATACACCATGGGAAATGAAACCACAGACTACACTGACTGGCCACTGACAACAGAGTTTGACTATGGTGATTCGACACCATGTACAGGAACTGAGGAAAAGCACTTTGCAGCAAAATTTTTGCCACCTCTTTATTCTTTAGTGGTGATATTTGGCCTGACAGGCAACATGCTTGTTGTCCTTATCCTGGTAAAATACAAGAGGCTGAAGAGTATGACTGACATCTACCTGCTCAACTTGGCCATTTCTGATCTGCTGTTTGTATTTTCCCTCCCGTTTTGGGCTTATTACGCAGTTCACGACTGGATTTTTGGGGAGGCGCTCTGTCGAATTCTCTCAGGTGTCTACCTCCTTGGCTTCTACAGTGGCATCTTTTTCATAATCCTGCTGACCCTGGACAGGTACCTGGCCATAGTGCACGCTGTGTTTGCTTTGAAAGCCAGGACAGTTACCTACGGCATCCTTGCCAGCATTGTCACTTGGGCTGTTGCTGTTCTGATTTCTGTCCCAGGGGTGGTATTTCACAAAACTCAGAAGGAAAGTTCAGGCTATACTTGCAGTGCTCATTATCCGTCAGAGCAGAGAAATACATGGAAGCAATTCCTTACCTTAAAAATGAACATCCTGGGACTTTTTATTCCAATGTTAATCATGATCTGCAGCTACACACAAATTATAAAGACATTACTGCAGTGTAGGAATGAGAAGAAACATAAAGCAGTTAGGCTTATTTTTATTATAATGATTACCTACTTTTTCTTCTGGGCACCATACAACATTTGCATTCTCTTGCGTGATTTTCAAGGTGTATTTTACATCTCTACTTGTGAAGGAAATGGGCAGCTGCACAAAGCAATTCAAGTGACAGAAACAATCTCAATGATCCATTGTTGTATCAACCCTGTAATTTATGCCTTTGCTGGAGAAAAATTTAGGAAATATCTTCGCAGCTTTTTCCGAAAGCAGTTTGCAGCCCGCTTGTCTAAATACTGTCCTGTTTTCTATGCTGACACAGCTGAACGAGCGAGCTCCACCTACACACAATCTACTGGAGAACAAGAAGTTTCTGCTGCATTATAAGTTGAAAAAATGGAATTGACTCTTGTGAGATCAATTCTGTGATGAAAGCCTGCTGAATCTCTCCTGGGTATTGTCACTAAGGCAGCTGCAAAAACAAACAAACAAAAAAATCACAGAATACATATTTACCAAAGTCTGAATTTGCTCACAGACTTGGTATTTGTACATGAATAGGATGTAGCAAGTTACCTGATCTGGGGGCCAGAGTTAGCAGGCTAACAGATATTTTGAAATTAAGTAGAGCTTGCAAATTTACACTGGTTCTTCAGAAACATCTCTCAACTGTACATTACACAAGATATCTCACTCATTTAAACTCAGTCTCAGCCATATTTTTTACTAGTCTGGTTGTGCATCTCTGTAAATAATGCTAAGTTACTAAGGTCTGTCATAGAGCATGGAATGGAAAATTTTATACAATTAGAATGGACTCTGATATTTCATGGTATATTTTCCTTGTGTGTGGTTGAGTCCTAACTACTTAGATCTTTCTCGTAATAGTTCTAACTACTAGGGGCTAATGTCTGAGTGACTTTCGAGTTTGATTCTTCTGAAGACTCTTTTTTACTCATCTGCTGTTTTATATGCTACTCATGGTAAAAAGACAATATAATTGAGCTATTATTAAAAAAAACAATGTCCTGTAACTAATCAGAAAATCAGTGTGGTAACAGTATTTTAAAAACAAAGTATTTCACATGCAGCTTTAACCAGGTTGGATCAAATGCGAAGAGTGAGTCAGGAGTGTTTTAGCTTTTTAGTGCAGTGATTTTGCTTGCCATTTTTGTAGCCTACATAACAGAAAAACTTTAAAAAATGAATGCAGGCTTAATGGCTGCCAAACCACAACAGTGTTAGAGGTGTGAAGATGATTTCTGAACGGGATTGACACCAGTGTTTTCATAGATAAGTGTATGTTATAAGCATTTAAGTTAACAAAACATCTGAATAAGTAATCCCTGTTCTACAGAGTCAAGGGCAGAGAGCATCTCTTTTTTGTTTTAGATGCTGGTATCATTTGGGGGGCTGTGACAATGAGGGTTTTTGCAATTTAAGAGTTTTACAGAAAGCAGAAGCTTCCATAATTAATAAGACTGGTTGCTAAATGTGACTGATCTCCATAAAGCTCAGAACCATGTAAAGCATGGGAACACATAGAAAACATGAAATAAATATTGGGCTACTCAGGTGCTTAAGAACATATCATAATAACAGTATTAAATAATTTGAGCCAAGTTCTCCTTCTAAAAGTTCTTATATTTCCCCTAAGACATATAGTATTGGACAACTTTAGAGATAATAAATTAAAAAATGAGTATTTTGTTCACTATTCCTATGCAGAAAGGCAATTTCTGTTTCCCAACTTCACTTGACAGCCTTTTAAATAATATTTACAAAGAAGCAAATGTTTCAAGAAACAGTGGAAAGTGCTTGTGAAAGCAGGAAGTGAAATAGAGAAATCTTTACTTATCAAACCACTTGTTTTGAGTTATTTATTTTGTCGTATTAAGCACCACTTTGGAACTACATCCACCTAGGAAGTATAACAGAAGTATACCACACCTTCTCATTTACAAGATTTTCAGCTGCATACTCTTCTTTAAGGCCCTGTGCATCAATTACTTTCTGGACTTCTTATATGTTTTTAAAATGGGTAAATATATCAGCATAATGACAAATACAAGCCTTCTACACAGGCTAGCTTTTTTTTTTTTTTTTTTTTTTTTTTTTAACTTATAGAATACATTTATGAAAACAATCTTCTATTTTATTCTGCTCTTTTGCTTGGTTTGAAAACACCTTGCCGTTAAGAAACCACTTTCTCTGGAGGGCTTTGATGGCAGACACAGTAACGCATCTTTGTCAGCCCTTCAGGAGCAAATCAAACAACAACAACCAAACAGTGCATGAGCATGCTGACAAACTTTCTGAGAGGCGTGTCAAAACTTCCCTGATCCTCCTGCAGCATGGACTTCTAATCATGGATCTTTCTAAGCAACAAGCAGCTTTAGGAGGAAAGAAGTGGAACTGAGATTGGAGGCCCAGTGGAACGGCAGCTCATCAAGATGTTCACATCACTTCACTGGAAAGGGATCACACTTCAGCACATGAAAACAAGCAATATTTCAGCTATTGCAATGAATTGTGATCCACATTCAAGGAGACAATTGAAAACACAATATTTGGTTGCACTGGTGGTACATCCAATTAAAGACCCTGCTAATAACTGTAAAATACTTTGTATTATACCATCCATTAAAGTTGGCTAACTTTTTTGTTAGACTTCTTGATTCTTTCCCACCTCCATCTCCTTTTTTTTTTAGAATAGTCCAGGGGAAAGAAAAAGGAAAATAAATTCCTCTTTGTAACACTGAAAGAACAGGCAGGATAAAATTGGGATTTTACAAGTGGACTAAGAACTAGTAAAATCAAATAACATGGGACCACCAAGATAGCTCCAGTTCTCTTAACTGCTTGTCACTACTAATCTAATAATAAATATATTATTTTGGTTGTCATTACATTTGATTTTGTTTACATTTACTAATGGGAAAAGCAGTATCTCAGACAATTTATACTCATCCTAGATGATTGATATTAGTGGTATTAAAAATAAATAAGCGTATAAAAGAATTCCAGTGACCTAAATAATTAGGTCATCTAGCTAATATCTAACAATTACAGTGGAGTTGTGCACACACTTCCATTCATTCTTAAGATTACAGTGCCATCAAGTGGTCTCGCTGTAAAGTTTGATGCCAACAAACTTGCACTGCTCCAGGCAGGCTTTTGGTGCTTTCCTCATTCAAAACATTTTTTAGGATGAATTTCTTCACAGAAAGGGTGATTAGGTATTGGAATAGGCTTCCCAGGGAGGTGGTGGTTTCACCATCCCTGGAGATGTTTAAGGACAGACTGGATGTGGCTCTTGGTGCCATGGTCTGGTTGACAGGTTGGTGCTGGGTCATGGGATGGACTCGATGATCTCAGAGGTATTTTCCAACCTAATTGATGCTGTGATCTCTTTTCCTAAGAAAATCTTCTAAGAGAATAATTCCCCCCACTACAGGCATTTATCAGTATTATGCAAACAGCAGCAAGCCACTGTGGTCACTAAGAATGGAATGGAGATCCCTTGGATGTGTAGGCAGGGTCACCCTGTCATGATGCAGGCAGATGCCAAGAGTGTGGTACAGGATTCCAGACCCTGCTCTGGAAGGAGAGCATTTGATGTTCTTGCCCACAGTTTGGAAGCTATGAGCTACAAGAATGAAATTGAAGTGCAAGGTCCAACACCTGGGTCGTGACAATGCCAGATACAGCTTCAGGCTGGGTGCAGAAACAATTGTAAGCAGGCCTGTGAAGAAAAAGACTGGGGGTGATGGTTGATGAAAAACTCACTCTGCTATTCTCTGGCCACAATTACCACTGCGCAACAAATTACTGGTTTTCTTTCTTCTTAAATATATTATCACAGAGGCATTCCGACATTTCTAATTGGCCCAGTCCACCTTTGGAGCTGCCAGGGTTTGGCTCTGCCGGACATGGAAGAAGCTTCTGGCAGCTGCTCAAAGAAGCCACCCATGTAGCCCCCAGGCACCAAAACCCAGGCCCTGCAAAACCAATACCAAGTATCTGAAGGGGGCCTGCAGGGAAGCCACAGAGGGACTCATCGTCAGGAGCTGCAGGGATAGGACAAACAGTAATGGGCACAAATTGAAAGAGGGCAAATTTAGGTTAGATATTAGGAAGAAACTTTTTCCTGTGACACTGGTGAGGAGTAGGTTGCCCAAGGAGGTTGTGGATGTCCCATCCCGGGCAGTGCTCAATGCCAGGATAGGGTATAGGGTATTCAGGGAGACGACTCCCTGCCCACGTCAGGGGAGGCTGGGACTAGATGCTCTTTCAGGTCCCTCCCAACCCGCTATCCCTTTGCGATTCCCTGAGCTCTCCCTCCGTCCCACCCTGCGGCCCTGGGCCCTCAGCGAGACGCTCCCCGCGCGCGCTCCCAGCGCCCCCTGCGGGCGNATGGCGACCACGCGGAAGCCCCGCCCCCGGCCCGGCTCCACCTCCCCCGTGCGGACCCCGCGCCTGCGCAGTGCCAGCACTACAGCTTTCCCGCGCGGGTGAGGGGCTGCCGTGGGGCCGGGATTGTGGGGGTTGGGAGTGCCGGGTATTCCCTGCCCAGCAGCGACCTTTCCGTGCGGGCCTTGGGCCCCGTGGGAAAGGGGTCTCCCGTGGGGGAAGGGTTCTCCCGTGGGGAAGGGGGCTATCGGTTGGGGGCCGGGCAGTCCCCGCCCCTGCGTCCCCGTTTGAATTCGGTGTCGCCGAGGCCGGGCGGCGTGTGCCGGGCCCGTGGTGCCGCGGGG
>WEIU01009310.1:240356-281483 GCA_013389925.1 Aegithalos caudatus | reverse complement strand
GACAGGGGCGGGACCAGAGGGTTTCCGGGCTGCGGCGGGAATGTCAGGGCGCTCACTGGGTTTTGTTTCATAGCTGAAGGATGAGAAGTAGTAAGGATCCGTTTTTTGTGAAGTTCATAAAGTCTTCCGGGAGTTCGGAGTATTTTTCTAAAGCTCTTGAGGTAAGTGGGTTTGGCCGCCTGCGTGAGCTTGGTGAACTAGCATGTGATTTCTGTGTCTCAGTTAGATGTTTGTGCCTTACAATAAGCTAACCTACATATTTACACTTGGAAATAAAGCTGTTTCTATAGCAGGGGTGCTTAGTATGTAATGAAGCTTGTTGATCAAGAACAGTTTTGTTGGAGAACTTCATGAAATAGTTTCAAAACCCGGTGACATGTAGGAAAGGGACATGCAGCCTGGAAGGACGGGATGGTGGTCATTCATCTAAGCACAAATTTTGGAAGGACACTGTGCACTGTTTTACACCTTGGGAGGTTAGTGGGAGCCAAAGGCACCATACGGCAGGATCAGGTCCTGAGGGCTTCTGTGCCAATATTTAAGTCAGAATAGTGTGAAGACTCAAGGGAATGAGGGGGACACCCAGGAGATGTTTTAGCCCTTTCTTCTGCCAATACCAATGTTTTCATGGTAGCTTTGTTGTGAGCTGTTTCAAGAATGTGCACTTGCATAGTTTGCACAGGATTGCCTATTAATTATTTGCTAATTAAATAAATGTTGTTGCATGCATCATTTATCTGCAGTCTATAAAAGAATTCCAGTCAGAAGAACATCTCCAGATCCTTGAAGAAGAAACAGTACTCAGTATAAAAGAAAATGATAAATCACTCTACATTTGTGATCCTTTCAGAGGCGTGGGTTTCAGTCATCTCAAAAAGGTACTCAAAAAGCAACTTACTTTGAGCTCTGTTCTTTCCTTTTTAGAAGCACTCATGTCCATGCTTACATCCTGCATGTTCTGTCCTGCACTGAGTGTAGCAGTGTGAACCTCATCCCGTATTTAGGGAAGAAGGTGACTAGCAAAGCATAGTGATTATTTTCAGACATTTAGAAAAGTAAACAGTATGGTCACTTCTGATTCTGCTGGAGTCCCTGAGCTGGTTCTTACACTGTTTATCTCCTGATAAACATGATTTAGTTTGATATGCAAGGAATTGTCTAATGGATAAAGACAGGCTGGAGTTCTTTGGCCATAGCCATAGCATCAGCTGCTTTTACTGAGGCCAGAAAATCTACAAGGATTGTACAGATAATCCAGAACTGAAAGTAAAAACAAAACTGACAGCTACCTTGAGATGCTAGAGGAAAAGGCGGAGGAGAGACCAAGAGCCCTGCCTTCCTCAGAATTCAGGGACAAGGAAAGTTTTCCTGATGCCAATGTACCCTCTGCTTATTTTCTTTGTGCTTTTCCTGTTACTTTATTGCAGCTTGGCTGTAGGATTGTTGGACCACAGGTAGTCCTGTACTGCATGCAGTCTCAGCGGTGCGTCCCGAGGGCCGAGTATCCCGTGTACAACATGACCATGGCCGATGTCACAGTGTCCTGTACCAGCCTGGAGAAGGACGTGAGGGTAAGGCCTGCCCAAGGATGCATTGTCCAGCTGGTTATTGTTGATATTTGCTTTGTGTGGCTCTTTATTAGGGCAGCAGTCAGAGCATGTATGTCTCATTGTGCCTGTGTCTAGATTCATCAAGTCTTCCTAGCTTGTAGACTATGTATAGTTTATTCATGTATTAATACTCCTCAAATGTGATTATGTATGTTTATATTTATTCTGATATGTTTTTTCTAATATTAACTAAAATGTCAACCATCGGCAAAATTTCACTCATACAGTGTAATTGTTATGTTTTTATTTAGGGTATATATTATGTTCAGCTTATCGTAAGTGCAAATGAAATGGAAATTAATAGTTATGTTTTTATGGCTTCCATATTTAGTTAGTATTTTTTGAACAGTTTTCAGGGGAAACCATGGACAATTGAAATCCATCTTTTTGGTGTAAGGTGAACATGCCTGTCACAGAGGTTCCTTTTTTCCCCTGATAGTTTTTCACTAATTTTTTTCCCCGTCCAGGAAGAAGTTCATAAATATGTGCAAATGATGGGTGGATGTGTATACAGAGACCTCAACGTGTCAGTAACTCATCTTATAGCTGGAGAAGTTGGCAGCAAGAAATACTTGGTAGCTGCTTCCCTGAAGAAACCTATTTTGCTTCCTTCTTGGGTTAAGACATTGTGGGATAAGTCTCAGCAAGGGTATGAAAAAAAACAAAACTGACTTTGTTTTGGGTAATGCTAATTCTTATGTACAGAATAATTTCTTTTCCTAATTGATTTTACTTGTAAAACAGCTACTTTCTCTCTTTCATTCCTGTAGGATAATCAGGTACACTGATGTTAACATGGAAGACTACGCTTGCCCTGTGTTCCTTGGCTGCACGATTTGTGTCACTGGCTTAAGCAGCTCCGACAGGAAAGAAGTGCAGCGCCTCACTGCTGAGCACGGTGGGCAGTACACAGGGCAGCTCAAGATGAATGAGTGCACTCACCTCATAGTTCAAGAGCCAAAAGGTAAAACTGGCAGAATTAAACGCTGTTTTCACTCCTGGCGTTGAAGTAGTGTGAATGTGTGTAAGCACAGGAGCTTGAACTGCCTCTGAGTCTGCTTCAGTGTTGCTCTTATTGCTGGTCTTTAGGGAATTGCTGTTGATGGAAAGAGTAACACAGGGCACCTTTGGTTTACTGTAAAGACATGAGAAAGAACAAAAGAGGAAAAAAGCCAGAGATATGGGTGGTATTTAAAGAAAGGAAGAGGGAGAATCCTAGAGGAGATAAAGAAAAGAAAAACTTTTTTTGGGAGAGCAGGATAGGACTTAATTTGTACTGTGATTGAAATTGGATTGTGGCCTGATGTTTTTTAACTGATTATTCTTTGTGTCTTCCAAATTCCCTATGAAGATAAAATGAAAGTTCCTTTTCATCCCTCTTGAGAAGATGAAAGGATTTTAGTTTTATTGTGAGAAGAAAGGAAGGGTTTTCTTTTTTCCTTGATTTCCCTCTCTTCACCTACGGTGAAATATGCCGGGACTTTCTGACCGTTTTTTTGTGTGTGCTTGAAATCTTTAAAGCCTTTTTCCCTTTTTTTTTCTTTAATGCCTTTGTCATACCGTGAGTTAGCCATCCATGAGATTTTTCTACTCTAATTACAGCATAATCAGCTTATCAATAGTCTAATATAATATAGTATGTCCATTAAAATCAGTTATTTGAATTTCTAAATTTTCTCAATGTCCAGCCATCTTTCAGCAATCACTGTTTGATGCATAAGTCTTTTAATGATTGTGACTTTCTAAAAAAAATCTTTTTACATCTGGAAGGTCAGAAGTATGAATGTGCCAAAAAGTGGAATGTGCACTGTGTGTCTGTGCAGTGGTTTTCTGACAGCATCAAGAAAGGCTTCTGTCAGGATGAGACAATGTATAAAATAGAGGCTGGATCAAAACTGAATAATGCACCCAGTACATCAACACCTACAAATGACATCAGCAAGCCTCCTAGTAAGTAAGATATTTTAAAAAAATTCTAAATGAGTTTCAATAAGGTAGGAAACATTTGTATTAAGGAGGAAGAGCTGTTTTGAGATGAGTAAAATAGTAGTCAACAGTTTGGGTTCTAGATGCGGGTTAAGCTTAAAGCATAACAGATTGCTTTTATGCACATCAAATATTCCAACATGCATAGATTTGAAATGTGGATGATTGTTAAAAAAGTAAACTTGAATTAGGTGTACGATTGCTTTAGAACCAGTGGTGTATGTCTCTGAGTCCTACAAAAAAGTTCATACATTTACAGTTCAAAACAAGTGTCTATAATGAATTTAATCTTACAGCAGTCTTAGGAGTGGGGGGGAAACAAACAAGCTTTTATTAATCTTTTTCTGTTTTATTTTTCTTTATACACTTGTTTGTATTTATTCTATGCTAATAACAGAAGGACAGTTAAAAGTATTTTGTAAGCACACATAGTAGCCTGAAAGATACAGCCAGCTTTAATGTGCATCTGCCTGATATGGACTCGTCTTAAATTAGGGTTGATTTCTCAGCAATAGAGTCCTGTTTAATTAGAAAGGTATTTCTACTAGGTGGCCACAAAACTGGAATAACAGCTTTGAAAACAAGTCTCATAGGCTGCTGTATCATGGGTGCCATCCCTTTGGAAATAAACAGAAGATGTATCAGCACTCTTTCTAGAGTGAAAGAGGATGCTCAATCTGTGTGTAAAGAAGCGCCTTGGTTTAGCAAAGGTTTTACTTACCTAGTACTTTTTGTTCTACAAACTTTACATTTCCTTATAGCACCACAAAATCACAAGTGGCAAGTTTGTATTTTCTGTAGTGAAGCAGTGGAGAGATGAACCAAATCTAATGCCTCTTTTTTAATTTTATTTTTATTTAAAGATCATACCCTTTCGGACGTCAGCCACATTTCCAATATCAATTTGAGTGGTGTTAATGAAACTGCATGTAGCTCAGCTATGAGCAGCAGACTGGATCCTCTTTCTGATGAGCTGGAAAACTTGGACATAAGTTCTTTTCAAGCCCCTGAAGATTTGTTAGATGGGTGTCGAGTATGTTTAACAGTGTATTCTTTAAATGTTCAGTTTTAACAATGCAAAACAATTGTGGTGAAGCACTGGCACTTTCTTCTTGAGTAAATTGTTTCTGTGGTCAGCAGCAATTACCAGATTTATTTTGTGTCAATGTGCTTTTGTGTCCACATCCACGTGTCTGTGTGTGTCTGCCTGCGTGTGTGAGTATAATTGTATTAAGTATGTAGTAGAAGTATAAAAGTTTTTATTCATAGGCATCTGTATTTAAACACCAGAGTGAATGGGTTCTAGAAGTAGTGTGTGGGTTTATTTGTTTGGGGTTTTTTTTTTGTTTTTGTGATTTCAGGGGTTCATTCCATCAGTAAACATTGAAGATTTGCTAGATTAGTCTGCAGAGATAAATAAATCTTTATAAGTGCTTAACTTTTTTGCTGGTTCTCAGGAGCTGCAGCACTACTTCCTGTGTTCTGCAGCAGTTGAAACAAATTATACTTTTACATTGTACTTTGTTGTTGCTGTTGTTGTTGTTGTTACATTTTTAAGACTTATTTGTTGCTTTGTTCTCTTTGCAGATCTATCTCTGTGGCTTCAGTGGCAGGAAGTTGGACAAGATGAGAAGGCTTATTAATTGTGGTGGTGGCGTTCGATTTAATCAACTTAATGAAGACGTTACTCATGTCATTGTGGGGGAAAATAATGATGAGCTGAAACACTTCTTGGATGAGACGGCTCACAGGTTGTGATAACTGTATTGCTTAAGGTCTCCTTACACCTCGTTTTCTTTCTCCCACCACCTCTGGAGTCCCCAGCACAGAAAATGCATCAAACTGTTGGAGTGAGTTCAAGGGAGGGGCCACCAGGATGGTCAGAGGCATGGAGCACCTCTCCTACAAGGATAGGCTGAGAGGATTAGGTTGAGAAGGCTTTGGGGTGGCCTAATTGTGGCCTTCCAGTACCTGAAGGGAACCTACAAAGGAGGTGGAGAAGAACTTTTGGTAAGGATATATAGAGACAGGACAAGGGGGAATAGTCTTAAACTGAAAGAGGGGAGGTTTAGTTATTAGAAAGAAATTCTTTACTGTGAGGGTGCTGAGGCTTCTCTGGTTGCCCAGAGAAGCTGTGGTCCCCGTTCCATGTAAGTGTCCAAGGCCAAGTTGGATGGAGTTTTGAGCAACCTAGTCTGGGTGAAGGTGTCCCCTGCCTCATGGTAGGGGGGTTGGAACTAGATGATCTTTAAGTTTCCTTCCAAAATACTGTATGATTCTTTGAAATCACATATTGGTTTGAAAATACTAAGTAGTTCTTGGTTTAAATGAGGAGACTTACAGCTAGTGGTAAGAGGTATGTTCACATGTATCTTTTGTATGTTTCACATGTAGCTTTTCAGTACTGTATCTTTGGGTAGCCATGGGTGACCTCAGCGAGTAGAAAAGCAAATGTTATTGGTGAAAAGAGGTGTTAATGTGTATTTATTAGTGCATTGAGGAGGAAAACCTTATAGGCAATGCAGCAGTGACAGGGATGATTTATGTTATAGAAATTGATTATGAAATGCTCTGTTCTCAGACTGAAAGAACTAAAGTCTTTTAAGGTTTGTAAATTGCCCAAAGCTTGCTTAGTGTTAGAGTTACAGACTCTGTGTGTGTATACTGTTTTTTTTGGTCTGAAACCCGCTGTAACTTGTTTGTATAACATTTTATTTTATAGGCCTCATATAGTGACTGCAAAGTGGTTGCTGGAGTCATTTGGTAAAGGTTTTCTCTGTCCAGTGGAGGACTATATCCCTCTAAACTACCAGCTGTTAGAGAATCCAATTTTAGAACAACCTGGAATGAAGTCAGTTTTTCCCAAAAAAAACAGTCTCTTGAAGAAAGATGCTGGGAACATTATAAAGCACCAGAAGGCTGCTGAAGATGACTTCCTCTCTCAATATATAAATGACTGTTCTGCACTAGGTATGTTCTAGGCTCAGCATACTATAGAAAGTTTAACTGCTCATAATTAGCGTTTGAGCTTGCAGAATCTGCTTATTAAAAATTTATCCACATCTAGTATGCTAACTTCTACTTTGTGTTTCAGAATTCAAATTTAAGTAGGCCTATATAGGACAGTTTTAATTAAAACCTGTCTGAAAACAGTACAATCCTGTAATTTCTTCACGAAACTGTTTTGGGTTGTCTTTGGTGTTCTTGTCAAACAATTATTATCCTTGGCTTTGTTTATTTTTTCTTTAACCTTTCAGATGAAGTTGAAAAACTAACATCCAGAACCTTCAGTGATGTCGCTAATTCGACTGCCCAAGGAGAGAATCGACCTTCTGTCTGTAATGGGTCTTTGGCAGAGTCTTCTGCATTGGCTGAAGGAGGCTTATTTTTCAGGAAGAGGTTTCTTCTCCTGGGTTTTGGTGAAGAGGACGAGTCCTGCATTGCAGATGTTATAAAGGAGAATGCTGGGGAGGTGCTGCCCCCGCAGAGCAGAACCATTGCAGACTATGCTGTGGTGCCTTTACTGGGGTGCACCGTGAGGGCAACTGTCGGTGACGTCGTCACAAATACATGGCTGGTGAGGGAGTTACACTTTTTCAATTCCCCAATAAACAGGTGTCTGTGTTAGAAATCTGTCTTGTCAGAATGCAGTTTTTAAAGGCTTAAATGTAAAGAAGATACTGAGATATCAGCCTCGTTTCATTTGAAATGTGCTAAATGAAAGCCTTCATTAAGGCCTCTGCATCTCTAGGGTGTCTTATCTGTTTCACTCCATTTTCCACAGGGCCATTAAATAGGACTGCATTGTCATAATCCAGGTTTATTTGAGGTCTTACAGCATTCTAAATGAACTGTAGAAGGAGCTAGTTGACTAATAATGATTTGATATTTTTGTTTGTTTTATGCTTTTTGTAGCTTTTTTCTTAAATTTGTGGCAGAAGAGCAAGTCTTTATAGCTTAAATGTCAAAGAATGCTAATCATATTTGGTAAGAGCAGGCACATGATATAGACTACCTGCTGTTAAGTAACTTCCTGTGAAGTAAATCTGTACAGACCCTCAGATCATGCACTGAACTGGAAACCTCCAGTTTTATGGTAACCTGCAGGATTGGAACTTTAGTAACTGAAAAGTTCTGAATAATGCTTCAGTATATCAAACTTGACAAAATAGACATGGTCTAAAGAAGAGTTTGTCTGATCCAATGGGAAATAATCTGTCTCTGGTTTGATGATGGAAGCAGAATTTTTCATTGTTGAGTCCATAAATGCTGTTGTAGAGTTGCTGAAATATTGTTGCTTTTGTTACTATTTGGCTTGATTTACATTTTTGTCTTTCACCTTCTTGAAGATAACATGTGTGGAGCAGCAGGCCCTTTTAGATCTCCAGTCCAATCCACTTTTCACCCCAGTCCTGGTAATGGAAGGAGCCACCCCTCTGGAAGATTGTGTTCTTTCTTTTAGCCAGTTCACGGGTGCAGAGAGAGACTCCCTTGTTTATCTGGCAGGACTACTGGGAGCCAGGTAATTCTCCTGTTTCAGTTTCTCCTTGTTCTTAAAGAGCCAATGTGCTGCCATTATGCATTTCATTTTTTCTGTACAAATATTGGAGTTAAAGCGCTTTTGAATTCCATTCTTTTACAAAATCTGCTGAAGCAATGAGACATCTTTATGTAGGTCGTTCATTTTTTTCTCTTTTAAGGAAATATGGTCAGTACTCACGTAGTCTAATTTCTACCAGAATATGCTCAGTTGCTTAATTTCCCAGTAACTGAGTCTCAGCAACTTTTTACTCTGCTCTTGAACTGATCAATGAAAGTCAGGTTTTCAGATGTGTCCTTCCAAGTTGCTCTTTGGTTGTCTAGGAAAGTACTTCAGTACTATCCAGCTCAGCCTCATAAGCATGGTGAGCCCCATTCACTAGCCCAGCTCCTAAGAAATGGTGCCCTATTTGCTTAGAGTTCACCAAAATATTTGAAAAACTTTAAGAAAAACATGTTTAGTCATGACATGGCAAAATTGTGTATCTTAGAGTAAGTATCATTTGATCTGGTTTATAGCCTGTTTGAACTAAATTCTTTGTGAATGAGTTCTCAATCCTGGCATCTTTTTGCAAGATTGTGTCCTTGATGATAAGAGAAAAACTGTAATATAAAGAAAACTGTTGTTTATTTGGAAATGATGCCCGTTGACTCTGGAAGGGAAGCAACCGTGTTCCATTCATCTTGCCGAAGAATGTTAGGCAAGTGTATGATTTGAAAATGGGATATTGCTGGAGTATGAGAAATACTGTTTTCAATGCTGGTAGAAGCAAAACCTTACTGTGTAAAAATTTTTTTTTCTTGTTGCTTTGGGTTTTTTTGGGGGGTTATTTTTGGGGTTTTTTCTTTTCTGCAGATTAGGCTGTAAATTGCAAAGTGGGTTGCCCTAAATATCTACTTGTATTGGTTCTTTTTCTGTTGTGAGAATACAATATGTAATAGTATTATAAATGTGTCCTAGGCTAATGTTGTTCATGACTAAATTAATATTTTATCAATCTAATTGTAGAGTCCAAGAGTTCTTTGTGCGGAAAGCCAGTGTGAAAAAAGGAATGTTTGCCAGCACCCACCTTGTGGTGAGAGAACCAAATGGCTCCAAGTACGAAGCGGCAAAGAAGTGGAATTTGCCAGCAGTCACTGTAGCTTGGCTTTTGCAGTCTGCAAGGACAGGAAAGAGGGCAGATGAAAGCAAGTTCTTGGTTGAAAATGCAGAGGCTGAAGGTTGGTTCTTAGCAACTTAGGGGATGTGATGGTTGTTTAAATAAGAGGGTGGGTGTGGGGTCTGTGTCCAAATGAAAAACCAGTTTGCTTGCTTATGTTTTCTTTGTTTCTTTTATAGATGTGGAGAGCTTCATTACTCAGCTTAGCAAGACACCAGCAACTGTTAAATTTCACGATTCAGAACAGCCTGCTCATCTCCTTGAAGCTGGAAAAAGAGGAGCTGTGACCCCCCTTGATATCAACAGGTTTCAGAGTAAAGCTTTCCAAGCTGTAATCTCTCATCATACTGGGAAGACAACTCCTGTTGCACAAGGGGGACCACTCCAGAAAGAACCGTCTTTAAATCTCGACACACCATCAAAGTTTCTTTCCAATGACAAATTGTTTAAGCCTTCTTTTGATGTAAAGGTGATTCTTGCAAACTTTTTAATCTGTGTGGCCAGTACTGTTTAAGATGTGCATAAACTTGAAATAACACAGGAGCCTATGCTTTTACCTATTTTTATGCTGTTCACATACAAAGTTTCGCTTTTGGATAAAGCCAGGAAAACCGACTCCTTTATTTATATAGTTTAGTTAATGGCCTGTGGACTAAATTTATTGGATAGTATGTGGTATAATGTCCTTAGCAAAGCTCCTTTATGCTTATTGCATCATATGCTTGCGTGTCCTACACTTCAGGCAGTATCCAGTCTGTGTTCTTTGCATCTAGAGACTGATAAATGTGACAAGGCACCTTAAAATTGCTCCAGATGTTTGGAAACAAGTGTTTGCGTTTTCTAATGAAATGCTGCTTTGATGGCATGTTTTAATGTAATAGCTTTAGAGCAATTACAAATCTGTTATTGGAAGCTGAAAAATGCATGTGGTTTTGCGTTCAGTATCTTATTCTGAAGGCCACAGTAGGCTAGAAAATGCAGCAAAAATACCCCCCTGACACTTAGGGAGTATCTGCACTGCAAGAGGTCCTGAATAACTCAGTTGTGCTTTGGAATGCTTCAGCTTTGTTTTTAATATTCAAGGTCTTAACTGAAAGATCAGTGCATTCAATTCCTGTAGAGCTGTTTGGATTTTTGGGAGGTTGTTTGTGGGTTGTCTGCCTGTTGTGGGGGGTTTTCTGTTTTCTTTTTTAATTCCTCTCCCCACAATAGGACAAAACATGTTGCAAACATGTTTTTCATGAAGTGAAGGCTCTGATAATTTTCAAAAGCAAGACAT
Organism: Aegithalos caudatus; assembly: GCA_013389925.1. Classification (NCBI taxonomy): domain Eukaryota; kingdom Metazoa; phylum Chordata; class Aves; order Passeriformes; family Aegithalidae; genus Aegithalos; species Aegithalos caudatus. Next base: position 270,909 of record WEIU01009310.1, on the reverse strand, counting down.
TCTAGACCAAAATTTCTCTTTTTACATAAAGGTGCAGATAGAATCACATACTCATATGCAACTCTTGTGGGGCAAGGTGTGAATACACTGAAGTAGTTGGTTGGGGTTAGGAATACCTGGGTGTGGTCATTGGCTTTTCCACTGAGGATGGTTCTCAGTGATGACAGTGAACAGGGAAATTAATAAACTGTTGTCTTCTTGTTTTGCTTCTGCGGACTCTTAAGATTGGGTTTACCTTGTACAGCTTTTGTGCTATGGTACTACAGTTGCACTTGGTAGCTGTTCCTGTAGTTTGCTGTCCTGCATTAAGAGTATGAAGTCTTACTGTATTTGTAAATCTTGTGCTTGAGTGAGAATTTTGTAAGGTGCTCATGAAAGTCAGTCAGTTTCTTTTTTTTTTTTCTTTTTTTTTGTTTTGTTTTTGGTAGGATGCTCTGGAAGCTCTGGAAACTCCTAGAGGTTCTGAACAAAGAACCAGGAAACTGAGCACACCTCTCTCCGAAGTCATCGGCAGAAACTTGAAATTGGCACTGGCAAGCAGCACAGCGCACGCAGCAGCTCTTACTGCCAGCCCTCAGCTGGCTGCTGCACAGCCAGAAGGGGTAGGAATTTTGGGGGTTTAGTTGCTGGAGCATAGGTTTAATTAAGAAAAAGCTTTATCTTTTGTGATTTAAGTTACAAAGGAATTTCTGAATAGTTAGTAGTGATCTATTTGAATACAAATTCATATGATTATGTGTTCTTCAATGACATTTAAAGGAATATAAGATAGAGGAGTTTCCTTATGGAAGGCAAAGAATTTTAAAACCTTTTTCTGCTATCTGCACTACTGCCTTGAATATTAGGCAGTTGCTAAGTAACATGGCAAATAAATATGTAACGGTTTAGACTCCGTAGTATTGGAATGAGGTACCACACTTGAGAAATCCTCAGGTTCCAGCTGAACAGGGTTAGATATTTTGTCTTGGACTAAATTTCAAAGTTCTTTATTAAGCTATGTGTCTTCTTGCCTTCCTCTGTGTTTAATAGGAGAAGAAAAAAGAGAGAAGACAAAAAGGTGTAGGAGTAAAGGGAGAATTTATCTTTGCTTTCCATGTTAGTGCACTGTTTACTGTTGAGGAGGGGTGAGAAAGCTAATGGAAAGGGAAGGCTGCTACTTCTTGTTTTGTAGCTCCTTAGTCTTACTTCTCTCACTCCTCTACAGTGAAATACTTCAGTAGCATCAGGTTTGGTAATTCCTTAATTTCAGTGTTCAGCCCATAATGAAAGGAGTAGAGCATGTTCTAGGGCGACTGGCTGAATCTTTTGTCTTGGCATTCCTAGTGCATGGCGTGTTAATAATGCTGGGGTTTGAGTGTGGGTAGGGGAACATCAGAAATAGAGGAAGTGTGTTTATCTTACCTTTGTTGTCACTGGATATTTTACTACATGCTTCACTAAACATTAAAGTACTTTTGTTATTGATACAGAAGCCTTCCAATCGTGACTCTCCTGTTTTTATCCCTGCTGTCCGACCAGGAAGAAGAGCCCAAGCCTCTAGCTGATGCTGTTATATATGTTAGTAAAAAACTTAGTAAGAGGCAAAGGGAGCTGAATGCAGTAGCAGCTTCTCTTGGAGCAGACTACAGGTATCAGCCAATGTAATGGCTTCTGAGCTTCTGCACTGATGTGAATTCTAATAACTTTGACTCTTTGGATCCTGATATGCCTTTTGCTACAGATAAGCATTAGATTTCACCATACTAAACAACATTACAAGTCATCCACTTGCAATATGAAATAAGGCCATTTTTCCCTGCCACATCCCTAGTCCCTGTGTTCTTTGTAAATCTGTCTCAGAAAGACTTTATCCAGAAGTCCTCTTGAATTTCAGATTTCTTTTTTCTCCTTTGGTTTGAAGATGTTTAGCTTTTGGATGGTTAAACATTTGCTTTATATTTTACATTTTGAATCTAGCATGAATTTGTGTGTTTCTCCATGGCTCAAAACAAATTTTCTAGATTGTCAGCATGGCTAAGTCAGTGTTCTTAGAAAAGTTTAGGAAAATTAGGATGTCATAAAGAGAAACTACAAACTAACATTTTGGATTTAAGACAGAATTCTGCCTCCACTAAATCTGATTTATATGTTTTGTTACTGACTTTTATGTAAGTGTTATTATTCACGGTGTGAAGTAACTTACCCTTATATTTGGTAGTACCTTAGAAATGCTGAAGATACTTGGATTAGATAGCAATGTTTTTTTAGTTTAAAAATTAAACTAAATTAACAATTAACTTGTTTTTTTAGTTTAAAAATTAACAGTCTTCATTTTTGTTTATTTTAGCTTCAAGGATCAGTATTTCAATTGCAGTACCATATGACAACAAAAGAAAAAGCTCTTATACTGGATCACACATTCTTATCAGAAACAGCTTTAAAATTCCACTTAAACAAAAGCAAAACATAAATCAGAACCCCTACTTTCCATATGTTCATCCTATTTAGTTTTATTTTCTTCAAGAATGCTTTCAAAGCACATTGAAGTGTTTTGAATGCTGTTTTTTCTAGCAAAGAAAGTGGGCTCGTTGTTTATTGAGGCATAACGAAATAGGCAAAACTATTTTAACTTCAACAAGAGACAGGACAATTTCTGAGCTGGATTTACGATAATTTTTGATAGAAATTCTATCTTCAAGTTTTGTTCTGTTCTCTTTTCCAGATGGTGCTTTGATGAAACAGTAACACATTTCATCTATAAGGGAGGACAGAATGATAACAATAAGGAGTACAAATCTGTTAAAGAACAGGGTATACATATTGTTTCAGAACATTGGCTTTTAGAGGTATGAAGCTTGTTTTGTTCCCTATTTAAAAGTTAAGGGAAATGGAGACTTAAAACCAGTTATATGGCAGTGGATTTTCTGTATGCATTTATACTAAATCTGTATAAGGACTGATGGTTTGCATCCTGCTTTGAATTAATAATTTGTGTGATCTCTTTTCACTGATGTACACTTACCTTGTTTTCCATGAGGAGAAAATGAATTCTTTTCCACTGAACATTTCTGCTAATTTTTCCCAGAATGGCAACCACATTTTTCCCTTTGTGTGAAGTACTTCTTTTGACAGTGTTTTTATTGTACTTTCCTTACGTTTAGATGTGAAATTTATCTCAATCAATTCCACATTTTTCTCTTGTTAACTATGTTATTACAGAGTGCCCGAGAATGTAAACGGCTTCCTGAATCTCTCTTTCCTCACACTTACAATCCCAAAATGAGCCTGGACATCAGTGCAGTGCAAGACAGCAGGCTCTCCTCCTCCTTCAGTAAACCTCTTTCAACTGGAAAGGCAGCAGAGGAAGATGAAGTATGACGTGTGATAAGAATGCATGTTCCATTAAGTGATTTGAATTCAGTTAGTAGCTGTATTAATGTAATAATAAAAACATTGATACTAATTCAGCAATGTCCTGAGTCGGGTTTAGCTAGTGATTAATAGTAGCTATTGCAGATGTTCCTTAAGGTTTTTCTGCATTTATAATATTCATCTTCTATGGTGATGAAGGAAAACACAGGTATTTCAGGATTTGCTTTCCATATTTGAAAAGGTAGATGTCTTTTCTTTTAGGTAATGTGATGCAAGGTGTGAACTCACTTGACTAGACATTAAGCCTGCAGAATAGGAGTTGTCACCCATGCTACTGTTCACTCTTCTACTGTCATTGCACTAGCAGAAAGGTTAGATTTACTCTAGTCCAAGATTAATGATCTTCAGAACTTAGGCAAGGTTCAGACATGGTTAAAACAAAACAAAAAAAAAAGGTGTTTGAGAAATCTACTTTCTTTATTGGTTTTAGATTATTCCAGTGGATGAAGATGATCCAGAAGATGATGTAACTACTGACCAAATAAAGGAAACAGTCACTGTGGGGGAAGAACAAATTGTAGCAAGTGAATCCAAAGGTGGTAAGTGTAAATTGCTTTGTTTTCAGAATATTTATGGACTATCAATATGACTGTTTGCCGTTCCAGGTGCTGAATGCTGAGATCTGGAAACTTTAGGTAGCATGTTAATGTCAAGTACAGCTAGCTTTTATTGCTGCTGGATGCTAGGAAAGGGTTTTCCTCTCTATTTTAAAGATCTTGAGAGCCCCCAAGAAAATCATGATCATTCATTGGAAGATACTTGATTGCCATTTCTTTGTTTTTAAAACACTGAAGTTCATCCTTAATGTGGATTTTTGTTTTGGATTGTATGTTATGTAAATAAATGTGTTATGGAAGAATTGTGGATCTAAGTTAGATTGTGTGAGGAGATTCAGAAGTGAGCCAAATGGAGATTGCTCCTTGTGTCTAAGAATAGGTGACTTAGGGCATATGTAGTTTTCCTTGATATTCTTATGCAAGTACTTTTCCTCTTTTTAATGTATAGTCTTTGTCCTGGTGGAGGAGGGAGGTTGACTGGAATTTCAGTTTTCACTGAAACAGTGAGCATTTGTTCACTTTCCACTTTTTACAGTATAAGAGTTGTGATATTGTGAGTTCTGTTTCTTCTCTTTAAGTTTTAACCCAAGCACTAGAAATGAGGGAGAACTTCCAAAAGCAGCTGCAGGAGCTCATGTCTGCCACATCACTAGTGAAACCACAAGGGCAAAGAGGATCCCTTTCCAGGAGCAGCTTTGATGGTTCTCCAGCCACTCCTGATAGTGCACGGTCTGTGCGAAATGGCCGCAGTAGGGTCTTGGAAGCTCTGAGGTATGGATTTGTATTTAAATGTATCTTGTTTTGTCTTTGCTTGTATTTAGACATTCATTGAAATTTGAATAGGTCTCCAGGGTTTTCAGATATGTTGTCTGTTTCTACTGATGTGCTTGAGTTGCTTTTCCTGCAATTCAGAAACTTTAACTGGATGTGCTAGGTAAAGTCAGAATGTTGTCTACATCCATAGTGGGTATTTTTTGTTTGTTTTTTTTTTTAAAAAAAAAAAACAAAACAGAATAGTATGATTGGTTTTAATGTTCAGGGTTTGATTGGCTTATTTTCTTTCTCTTCAGATTCCTTAGTATTAAAGATTTTGAAGAAAGCGTGTGTGAATGCTTATATAGGTCATAAAGAAGTAGTAGGCATCACTGCAAAGCACCTCTGTGAATGTTTCTTCTCTATTTTTCTTTTCTCTCCAAATGGAGAATAGGATTTGAACTCCATCAACACTGATGTGCAGTAAGACAGTAATGGAACCCTTGCAAAATTATTCATTTAGCTTGGTGCTTATTTGCAAATAAATAGGCTTAATAAAGAGTAAGGTATGCTGATTTTATAATAACTTAATAATAAAAATATCTACTGGTGTTTTGGGTGCCCATTTTCAGCCATGGTGACACTTAGATTCATAAAGCCAGGGCGCTAGAATAGCTTCTATACTGACATTTTCCCCTTTCCCAGCCATAATTTCTAATAATGAGGTCACTTGGGTACTGCAGTAGATGTGATCATTAACACATTGCCTTCTAGAATGGAAGTCTTCTGTAAAATGAGTCTGGAAGTTATCTGTGGTTTTTCCCTTAGGCAGTCCCGCCAGGCAGTGGCAGATGTAAACACAGAGCCATCCCAGAGTGAGCAGATCATTTGGGATGATCCTACTGCAAGAGAAGAGAGAGCAAGACTTGTCAGCAACCTTCAGTGGCCTAATAGTCCTTCTCAGTGCCTTGAGCAAGGTCAGAGTAACACCAGTAAGAACGTGGATGAGTCTGCCCTCAAAGAATCTGTACCTGATGCAGAGATGGCTGGTATAGGTAAAATTAGAAATGCATTATCCTTGTTTTGTGCAACAGCATCCATTTGGTCTTTGGGAATTTTAAAATACAGTAGCATTTTAAATCTACTGTAAAAAAATGAGCATTGTTAGCATTTCTCAAATGCCAAAAATACCATTTCACATCTTTGAGCTCCATTGTGTGTTGCTGTTTTTTAAAGAGCTTTCCCATTCATTTGTGGTCAAACACCAAGGTAGTGCTTTTCTAAAAATAGACTGCTGTGGCTCAGAAAAAACACCAACAACTTGAAAGACTTCATAAAATTTTCCAAGTTGTTTTTGGTTTTTTGTTATTTTGAACCAGAGCTGGTTTCCAGGTAACCCCTCAGGTAAATATAGTGGAATTCAAATGGGAATACCATGAGCAAAATCTTTTCCATTGTCATGGAAATATTTATAGGTGAAAAACTGGGGTACAAGATTAACTAATGGACCCAAAAAACCAAGATGTGTCAAGTTGCTGATGGACATGCTCGGGTCAGGATTCGGTAAAGATATTTTATGTTCCCTGTTCTCCTTGAAGTCTAAAGTCTGTTGCTAGGACTAAGTAAGCAACATACCTTTTCTGCCAAAACCAGATGTTTTTTCATTTGCTTTCTTTCTGTTCTGAGATAGTGGAACCCTTTATTTCTCTCTCACTGCAGCCACCGACTCCTTCCCTCAATCTACTTGTAGAGTTTCAGTGGCAGCAGTCTTCCTGAAAACTGACCTTGTCCTAGAGGAGGTTGAAGAAAATTTCATTCAACTGATTTTTTGGTTCAGCCAAATTAGTGCAGTTTAGCCAGAGAAATCACTTGAGGTTTTTGGGTGTTTTTTTAAAAGCAAGGCATTCAGGGATGTGATTGCAATATTGCTGTTGGTGGTTTGTGGTATAAGGAAGAGCATCTTTATGAAAGGCAGTTGAAGAATATGTAGATGTTGTAGCAGCAATTGTGGGGAGTTTTTATTTTTATTATATATTTTACTTTATACATAATTATAGTCTGCCAAATGCAAGTCATGCAACATCACTTCACTTTCACAGATGTTCCTGAGGCTGGGGATGGAGATGTGATTGAAAGTCTGAAGAATCCCATATGTAGAGATCCTGAAACGCCAATTAAGGATAACTTGATTCCTACTCCACAGGCCCCCAGCATTGCTTTCCCCCTGGCTAACCCTCCTGTAGCACCACAGCCCAAAGAAAAGGTTTGTCAAATGGAATAAATATTTATCGTGATTGGTGTTCTGAGAGATGCAATAATACTTTAAGAAATTTTGAATTTTATGATAAATATAAAATGTGCAGATTTGCATTTAAAATCTTGAGGGGGGTTACTTTTGTGCAGTTCTGTTCTAGTCTCTTTTTTCTGTTCTTTTCAATACTCCCCCTTCCTTTGAGATTTTGAACAAATAGTATTTGCTCAAAAAATAAAGCTTGTTTGTTTAGACAAATAAAGCTTTTGTCCCATTGGTTAGTGCTGGAATGCTAAGGCAGGCTTTGGAGTGAAGAATTACTATGTGTGCTACTTGGAACTCCTCCAGCTATGTTAGGATGATGGAAAAAAATTTAGGCCTTTTTTTCTTTGGTGGTATCTGGAATTTTATGTTTATATACAAATGGAAAATTACTTTTCTGTCAAAACCTGGTTTAAAATTCTATTTTATTTTGAACTTGGAAAGGGAAAGGAAAATGAGCTTATAGTCTCACCTGCAGTGTGTCACTTGATGCTCAAAGTTTCAGCAGCTCTGTGTGATCAGAGGCATAATGTGCCATGAGGGAAAGGCCCTCAAAGAATGTGGTATTCTGACTTGATTTAAAGTGAATGAACGAGGCAGTGTGATAGATCAGTGCTGATTTCTTCATGTCTTCAACCTGGCATTCCATGGATATGAATGAAGGATTACTCCTTATGACAGATTAGTTCAGCTATGCCCTGAAGAAAAGGGTAACCAAGAGTTGAAGCAGGAGCCTTAGGATAATTTGATAAAACCCAAGCATTTGTCAAGTGACTGACAGGTTTGGTTCTGCTTTTCCCAGCTAAAAGAAAACTTAATATATAAATAACGCAGAATATTTGGCAGAGAAAGTCAGCTGTCAACCTAATTGTTCTGTCATATTTTCAAAATCTGTTATTGTACTTCTAGGTTGTTACTGAAGATGAGAAGGCTAATGAAGAAACAGAAAAAGTCCGTAAATTTCAGATGTCTTCTCTTAATCCTCAAGAAAGATTTGATTACAGCCATCTGATTGAGGAATTAGGTACCAGATATTTGTGAAATGCAAAGAATAGTATGTGTCTGTGTGTGTCTGCTCAGTTGTGGCTTGTTGGGGAAAAGAAAGAGCTTCTGTTAGAGACTCGACAGATTTGAGGTCTCAAATTTATGGCTTTCTGTGCTTGTGAGTACTTCTTTGAATATAGTATTACTATTATGTGAGTGATCAGCTTGGCCATAAAACAGCATTGGTTTTGTCTTCTGATGGTTTTTAGCTGCCCTTACAGCAGTTTCATTCTTTACTGTGGGGAGTGCCCAGGATGGGCTCTCTTCTGGTGTCTCTCATTTCTGTCTGTGTTGCTGTGGCATTTTACAGATCCACTCTCTCCTGGCTGCTCTCCCTCCCTACCAGCTCCTGTCCATGTAATTTCAATGATAATACTCTCAATGTAAATTTGAGCTGAATTTTCATCTGAATTCAAATAGTTCTCACTTTGAGTTGATCCTTTCTGTGTGCAGCATGACCCTTAGATAATTTGAATCCAATTCATTCCTCAATTCCAGGTGGAACAGTACTTGAGAAGCAGTACTTTGATCCGAGTTGCACACACATTGTTGTAGGACATCCTCTTCGGAATGAAAAATTCTTGGCTTCAATGGCAGCTGGAAAGTGGGTGCTTCATCGTTCCTACCTGGAGGCATGTAGAGGAGCTGGCTGCTTTGTTCAGGCATGTGATCCTATCACTCGGACATGAGTGTGTTTTACTTCTTTGCATTTATTTTTGTTTTGCACTACTAGGAAAAGACAACTTCTCAAAACCAATTGCTAGTTTAGGGTACCCAAGCCATGGGAGTTTTAGAGAATCCAAAATCTGAGAAGTTTTTGGCCAGCTTTTTCTAGTCCTGCACCAAACTCCTGATATAATACCTAGGCTTTTTATAATTGCTTCTTGAGATTGAGTTTTTTAATACCTTTTGGTAAATTCTCACCGTTATCAGCTAAATTTACGTGGCTCTTGTTAAACCAGGAATAAAATCTTCATTCTTTCAATAAATGAACATTCATTATTTTTAAATAATTTGAGTCTGTAACCATATATGTAAATATTTTTGAACTCTACGTCCTCCAATGCCTTCCTAACTGTTGATTTTGCAGTTTTCATGGGTCAGACAGTTCTTTTACATTGACCAGGCTAACTTTAAAGTAATGTCTCTAGACTGCTTCATATCCTCTTTTAAGTATTAAAACTAACTTCCATTGTTTTGGAAGACACTGCAGAAATATAAGCAGTGGTATCCAGTGTAGTGAGTTGCTTTGTCCTGCTGTTGAATTCTATTGTAGATGTAACTGCAAAAGGAATCAGGTTGTGTATGAGACTTGATGTCACAGAAAACATGAGTTAATTTAGATAAACATGTACAATTAAGAGCCATATCTCTAATTTTACCTAGAGCTGTTTTGTCTAGTTAAAATCCAGATATATATAGCTAGAGTGAGACAGGATTTGTTTCAGGGGGTTTTATTTTCTATTTGGTGTGTGTTTTTAAAATCTATTTTTCTGCTGGTAAAGTTGGCAGGACTGCTATGTAATTCAAGTTTATGGTTGTTTCAGGAAGAAGACTATGAGTGGGGAAGTAAGTCCGTACTTAATGTTTTGACTGGAATCAATGTAAACCAGAAGAAACTAGCAGTGGCAGCCATGAGGTGGAGGAAAAAAATTCATAAAGGGAGGCAAGAAACGGGTATTGTCGAGGTATATAGATACTCTTGCAATGTTAGCTGTACAATATGGATGAACAGAACAGGGATTGTCACCAAGAAACTAAAAACTTCACTGTCAGGGGAAACTAACCTGTCTTGTTATCCAGAACAAAATGTCTTGGCTTGATATATTCTAATTAACTAATTTTGTTTTTAAAAAAGTTTCTGTGATGGTACATTAGAAGTCTTGGTCTCCTCTGAGCGGTGTTCATATTTTGCAAGGCTGGAATGTGGTTACTTGTGTATGTAAATGTCCCACAGCCAGGAAGTTGATGTTTATTCTTCAGAGCTTTGACTGGAGAGCTAACCTAACTCAGCTCTGCTAGGAAACCAAAACTGGTTACTGGTTTCATAGTCTTTCAGGGAGATTTTTGGAAGTGAGACTTGAACTCCCCAAAGCCTTTCAACTCCTCTCAAATCAGGCACTGCAGTTGAGGATTCATTGAAAGGTGATGTTTCAATTATGTCAGGAAAAATCTGGTGTGTATTCTACAGTAACTTTTTTGAAAGGAATGCTTGTAACAAATCCTTCACTCCCTCCTGGAAACCACACTGAGTGTTTGTAGGAAGCAACCAGTTGGCCCTCTGTGCTGTTACTGTAACTGAGTGCATGCTGGGGGAACAGGGGAAATGTTTCCAAGTAACTGGGGTTTTTTAAGATACATTTCTTGCAGTGTCTGGTGTTTTGAAAGCATTACCCTCTGCAGGGGTCTTTCCTTAGAGGGGGCTGAGTGGCAAGCTGCTGATTGTGGCTCAATATCTGTTTGTTCTGTGGATTTTTTTTTCTGGCATGCATACTTAAAGGCAAAACTAGGTAATTGCAAGTCTTCATCTGATGGATATTCTCAAAAGGGATAAATTACAGACCCATTAAATCTTTGTACTTTTTAAATACCAGCATACTTTGACTGAATTGTCATTTATCTAGGGAGCTTTCAGTGGCTGGAAAGTGATCCTGAATGTTGATCAAACCAAGGAAGCAGGATTCAAGCGCCTTCTTCAGTCAGGAGGAGCAAAAGTATGTAGTTGATTGAAAAAAATAATGAAATGCATATGTTTGTTTAGTTGATTTTTTTTCATTCTGTTTAACTGTGTGCTAGGCATTCTTCATGTGAGTAAAAGGTCTTAGTGAACAAAATTGCTTACAAGGGTATCTGAGACGTGGTCAAAGGGTGGGGGGAAAAAGCTTTGTCATCTTCACTTTGCAAGTGGTCAGGCAGAGAGGCTTGTCTGAGGTTACACAAGTCAGTGGTGCTGGTGGGAATTGAGGATAGAATTTCTGTGCCCTGCTGTGATGGGAGGATCACCCTTTTGGACAGGCATGTGATGGTACAGAATGCAGCTGTAAATGGTATTTGATTTCCCACTGGCTTCTGTTAGTTTGATGAGTGAAATTAAAGGTCATGAACTGCTTTTGTCTTGGGGAAGAAACACAACTAAACTTCTGTGGGTCATGTTTTGTCTGTAGGTGTTTTCTGGCCATTCTGCACCTCCCTTTAAAGAAGCAACTCACCTCTTTGCTGACTTCAGTAAGCTGAAGCCAGATGATGCCAGGGTTAACGTGGCAGAGGCGGCAGCCCAGGGAGTGAACTGCCTCAAACCCGAGTACATCGCTGACTACCTCATCCAGGTGGGCACACCCAGGGCTCCCCACCTGCCACACTGCCCCAGCCCGCTGCAGGGGACGGCTGCTCCTGCAGTCACCGGCCTCCTTTGCTAGGAATTGTGGCCACAAACTGCCTGTGCTGAGGGCTTTCATCTGTGGCCTCAAATTTATGTTCTAATATGACTTGTTCTGGTGCTGGCAGTGGGATCTCTTGCAGGGTAGGGAGCTGCTCGCAAAATGTGTTTAAAATGTAGGTGTGTAATGTTTCTTTATTTCCAGCTTTAGACAACTAATGAGCTGTTTCTGTTCTCTCAGAAGCTGCTCTCCTTGAGCTGACTCACTCTTTTTTTTCTTTCTTTACTGAAGGATCCACCTCCCCCTATGGAGTCTTACTACCTGCCAGAAGCTGTGTCTTACCTTGAGAATAACTCAGATCTTGGAATCGGATTATCCCAGAAAAGAAAAGCACTGGGAGAAATGAGCAGAGTCAAGCGATCCAGAATACACTAAGCATATTGTCTGTTCTTAATTTCTACACTTTTAAATTTATATTTATATTTTTTCATTCTTGCCCAAAAAATTAAAAACTTTGAGTTTCACTTCTAATGTGTCCTGAGATTAAAATAATTTTGCAGTAATGTTTGTAGGAAAGATTGCTTTGGTTACCAGTAGCATCTAAAAAATATAGCAAGAATTCATCCAAAACATACTTTAACATGTCCAAACTATCTCAGCACTAAACTAGTGATTTTGTCTGTGGACATGGTTGTATAATAATAGTTAAGAAATTTGTAAAAGGCTTATCACATTTTTATCTGTGTGTTGTGGGGAAAATACCAATTGATGAGAATTCCATTGCATCTCCCATATGGTAATGGACTTCAATTTTTACATTAATTTTTCATCTTTTGGTATTTTCTATTGGAAGGGAAGAGGGAAACCAGACAAAAGGAACTGGCTTGTAAATTTTTGTACTAACACAGGGTGTAATAAATTATTTCTATAGATTACGGGTGCTGTTGCTGCCATCCTGCGTTCTAATGAATCTGCTCAGCAACTGTAGACACAATTCTGTTTCCCTAGAGGTGAAGTTTGTCTTGACCATGTTCCCTGTTTGAGTCTGTGACAGGAACCAGAGCCAGACAAATACTTCAGTTTCTGGTAGCTGGAAATGTTCTCAGTCAGACAGTTACAATATTGGACAAAGTCTTTGACCTTTTCAGTGGGGCCTGGGTCTGTATTTACTCAACTTCATATTTGTGAGTGCATTGTGCTAGTCTGGATAAATGTGCTCTCATGGAACCTGAAGAGCTGTATTTAAGCAGGAATGACTACAGCCTCTTTGAACAGAAAAGCACAGCATCCAGTTGCACAGGACCAGTGGAGGGAGTTGTCTGGAAAAATACATGTAACGCTGAAGTCAAATAATTTACCTCTTTTTTGTTTTGAAGGCCAGGGTGTATTTTATGTTTATTTTTTAGCTGCTGAATACTGTTTTCTAGAGAGAGTTTGCATCACTATTTGTTGCAGATCCAAGATGGAACCACAAGCATTTATGCCCTGTGCAACCTGGAGAGTCACTCTGGGCTGAGCAGAACTAACCTTTTGCTGCTTGGGGAAAGGGACAAGGCACCTGACGTGGTGTCTCCAGGTGAGAGAACAGGAAAGCAGCTTGTCTTTATGTGCAAGGCTGTACTTTGTGCTTCTGATTTCCTGCTTTAGTGCAGTGGATCATTTGTCAGTGAGCTCTGCAACCTGCTGTCAGGATGACCTGAAGGAATTGTCAGGAAGGATTGCAAATGAATGTGGAAGATTTGATTTTTTTAAAGAAGTGAAATCTGTGCCCCTATATCTAGGGGCTTGGCTGTGACAAGACTGCTGTATTGAGCTGCAGTGAGTACAGTCATCACCTGCTTTGGATTTTTTTCAAAATAGCTTGATGTTTTTTGGTATTTGTGGATGTCAAGTATCTCCAAATTTTTCCAAGTCAACATACTGAAAATAATGCTGCTGCAATGCCTTACATTGGATTTTGAATTAACTAACTTCGAATTAACTGGGTATTTCACTGTTCTACCTCTCAAGTGTTGCTTTGCATTGCAGCATTTGAAATAGGTGTATTACCAGGCAAGACCTAAGGTTCCTGTGACTTTTTCTTCCCACACCCCAGAAGCTGTTGTGGAAGGGTAGTGTTGGTATTCTCACTTTATAGATAAAAACCCACTCCCTGACCCACTTAAATTTAACTTTAAGTCTTGGGGCCACACAGTTCCTGCAGCTGCTGTGAATCCTGGGGCAGGGCAGAAGGGGGAGCAGATAAAATCAGGCACATACCAAACTGCAGTGAAACCTGGGATCTGAGTGCTACATCGTTCTCCAGTGTTCTCTGCCCTCGTGGACACTGGTTTAAAGCCAGGAGTGAGGCAGGACAGTGAAGGAGTGCTGGGGGAACAGAAGCAGAAAGCAGCTGTTCCAGCCAGAGCCAGCTCCTTCTGCCATGTGCCTCAAACATCCAGCGCATTGCTGTCCCTATGCCGCACACAGGGAACACAACATAAGCAAGACAAACTTGGCAGAGGGAAATTCAGTTGGTGCTGTTAAGATAAATTTATTTTCTTCAGCTTTCTTCACAGGAAACATCACAAAAGTGCTTTACAGAGTTTGAATACCATTACTCTACCATGGGACAAAAGGACAACAGGTGTGTGCACTGCACAGTTACAAGTTGTCAGATGCAGAAGCCATGATAGGTAAACCAGGGTAAAAAAAATCTACTGACAAAAATATATATAGTTCAGGTTTTGAACTTAAGTTATGACTGTTAACATAATTATATAAATATACAGGCACCATTAGGTTCCTGTGTTAACTGTGGGGGCCACACAGGGATTCTCAGAAACAGATCATATTGAACTCTACTTTGCTGAAACAGTTTCTGCTGTGCTCCATAGGCTCTCAGCCAAACCATTTTCCCGGCCACACAGTATTATTCTTTCTTTTTGCACAACCCTAAGCACACAATTATCTTCATTTCTTCACATCAAGTCCGGTTGCTGAGGCATTCTGGTACATTGTTGAAAACAGATATAGGGTTTTTTTTGTTTGTTTTCCTTTTGACTTACAGAGAGATAGATCATCTTACAATTCTTCCCTCACTAATCTCTTAATTAAAAAAAAATTAAAATGCTTTAGGCTAGATCCTGCTGTCCAGGTAAGACAGTTTTGTTTAAGCTAGAATGTTTACCGCCATGAACCCTACTCCTTTCCACAGCTAAGCTGCTACTGTCTCCCTTTTGCTGTATTCAGTGGGAATTCGGCTCCCATGTAGCCTCTGAGATTCTAGGGTTCAGTTCTTCAAGGAGACTGCATGTACTTGCTAGGCAGTTTTGCAATATTTGTGAAACTACAGCCCTGACAAAAACAACGCAGCGTGATCAAGACTTAGGAGTTCTTGCTTGCTGCCTTCTAAATAAGTGGTGAATAATTCAGGCACCTGACTAAGAAATCCTTAGCATGGTAATAATGTAGATGAATAGTAGGAGTGAATACTCTAGGGCAAAGAGAGGTCAAATCAAGAGATTTTTGCTGAGTTTTGAGTTCCAGGACAAACAGTGAGCAGAGCCCATTACCTAGAAATGTCATGCCAGTTTCTAGAGCCACTTTGCCTTTTACACCATTCCCAGACTAGAGACACAGTGCACGGTCAAAGAACTTGTCAGTGCTGAAGGTTGCTGGGCAGTTAGTAACAGTACGGACCTACAGTGGCAAGACAGGGCTTTGATGAGGCTTCCAGAGGCAGGGGAGAGGCTATGAAGTGTTACATTCTAACAACTCTCAGATTCATTGGCTCTGTTTTCCCCCTCACGTTCTCAAAAAGTAAAAAAATCCCAACTCCTCTTGGCCAACTTCATCAACTGCCAGCAGCAATGACTTTTTTGACAGAATACTGCTGTAATAGAACACCTGACAGAGATTTGGATGCAAAATCCAAGGTGCATTGTTCTTAACCTGGCATCATTAGTACTGGAAGGCAGCTGCTCTCTAGGATGTGGTACTCTGATAATTGAGGTAATGCAGCTCTCAAGGGCCAGGCCGTACATCCTACCAGGCTTGAGTCTGCCCTTGTGACACATCCTTTGTATCTGTAAACATAACATGACTGGGAAATGCAGTCAGCACTTAAAGACAACATTATTTACAGTTCCCTGCTCTTTAAAGCACAAGATGATGAGAATGAAAAAATGAAACAAACCACAAAGACTAAACCTGCCATCCAGGGTTGCTTCATTTCAAACACTGTAATGCAGTTTCAATATCCAGTTAAATACTACTGCAGGCGTATTAGATTAAGCATGGCTGAGCTCATTTGGTTGCTGGTCAGAGACTAAATAAGAGTAATGCATCTGCTTCATCTCTGGCACAAAGAGGAGAATAACCCAGAAATTTAAAACAAGTTTCTCTGGGGCTTGTTCACTGGCACTTTATTCTGGCTGTCACACCAGGACTTCAAGTGATCTCAAATCAAATGTTAATGGAACTGACCTTGTGTGACAGAAACAACTCCATTGCAACCAGTGAAGTTAAGCTCTGGGAGACCATACACTTATTTTTCCTTTTTCTGAAAAAAATTGTTCTATTTTATCAGCCAGTTTTTATGGTTTGAATCGCTTTGCTATGGTTGTACACACTTGGAAAGATATACAGAGTAAGTGGTTTGTTTTAATTAAAGGAAGCTCATGACAATATTTTAACTAAGTTTTCTGTAGGCAAGTTACTTGAAATAAAGCAGACAGATGTAATGTGATGACTTCATTGCTGTAACTGAGCTAGAATGGAAATTCAGTACAGAAGATAGGAGACATGAAAAGGAATAGAAAACATCAGATTGAGCAAAAATTACTAAGATCTTGCCATGCTACTCACTGAGCAGAAGAGTGGATTCTATACATGAAACTGAAGACTTCAGTACATCAAATGGCAAAAGCCAATCTCCATGGAAGTTATTGGGTTGATGGTGATTGCCAGGATACTCTAAATGACTGTAAGTCTGGCAAATCAGGGGCAGGTGAGCTGTCAACAGGAAAACCCAAGGAAATAAATACTGGAAAGGTTTTAAACCACTCATACATGCTCTGGTAGAAGTTGTGACATGAATCTGAATTAGTTGTGATCTTTCAAGGGGACGATTTAGGCATCACCATGGGCAGCTTGATGAAGACATCTGCTCACTGTGTAGTTGCAGTCAAGAAAGCGAATAAGGTGTTAGGCTGTATTAAAGACAAAACAATACGGAAAAATATTACAGCATCTATTTCTCTTAGAGGTGATAATCTCAATGAATATTTGCTGTTTCTTCAGCACCTAAAAAAAAGTGACATATTAGAAAAATACAGGCAGGAAAGCAGTGAGAGAATGGTAGAAGCAGCTTCTTGGAGTTGGAAAGACAGTAAAACTAAGGTAGTTTATTTGTTAAGAGGGGGATAGATGATAAGCATCTTTAAAGCAATTCTCCTTCCCACCATATAAGATACTTGAAAGTCATTTTAAGCCACCTACCAGTATATGGACCTTAGTATCACTCATTACCATCATCATCATAAGTATTCCAAAAAGCCCCATGTTATTCTTCAGTGCTTATTATTCAGCTAGTTAAGCTTTTTCTCTGAAGCAAATGCCAGTTTGTTGAAGTTTAACAGTAATCATTTCTGACAGAGAACTGTCACTGCTGATGCACATTACCAACTGTCTTAGAGGTGCTGCAATGATAAAAATAAGTGGAGGTAACTGCTGCGCCTCATCTCTGTCCAGGACCCACCAGAGCTCTCATTTGTTTGCATGCAGGCCACCATCGTGTTCTCTGATTCTATCTGAAGCCCCATTGTAAAAGCTGAGCAATGAACCTTGAAATCACCAGCAAAAGCAGACAAAGGCATATTCATAAGTTACTGCTTCATGTTACTTCAGCTGCAGTTAACTGATAAATTAGGAGATAATAAATAGGGTGATCACCTCAGCTGTATCTGTATTCCTTCCTCTTACTATCCTGCTTATCCCACTCACCCCTAGTTTTTGATAATTTCTTCCCTTTATTTTATAAAATCCCCTCCATGGCCAACTATTTCTTTTTTGTTCATTCCCTTCCTCTACAGTTTGCCTTAACACCAGATTTTATAAGTTTTGAAGATTATTCTCTCTCCCTATTTCCCTTGTATCTTCATGCCACTTCAACTTAAGGAAAGAATAAAGAGCAGGAAAAAATGTTTACACATGGAGAGAAGAAAAACACATTCCTATGACAAATCAGGAGGGAACATTTCTGGTTCATATGATTTGAACAAACTTTAAAACAGCTACATTATAAGAAATGGCTATCAACTGTGAGCAGGATTTTATTTCAGTCATGGGGTTTACAAAATAAAGCAATATTGATTTTAATATGTTCCACATAAAAACAAATGCCATTTGGGTTGCACAGATAATTGAAGAGAGGAAATACCAGTTGAGTGCTCAGCCTGAACTTTTTCCCTACCCATACATACTAAAATAAGTCCAATTACATAATACTTAAATAGGACGTATATTACATTCCATAGAAATAAGCCTTTGCCAAAGTAGTATTAAAATACTATAATAAAAGCTAATATAAAGATCTTTTAATAAAGATTTTTAGTCCTCTGTAGAACCTTCCATCAGCCCCAGCCCTTGACAAAGAACAGCTTTGGCCTCACAACACCCCTGTGAGGTAGGTTGTTGGTTATTTTGGTACAGCTGGGGAAACTGAGGCAAAGTGAAACTCAATTACTTGAACATAGCAGCTCAGTAGAAAACCAAAGCCAAATTCCACTCTTGGTCCCGTGCTTCCCATGCTACAGAACAGGTTTGGCTTCTTTTCAGTGCACACAGTTGTTTTTGATGACTCTTTCCAATCCAATATCCCAGACACATTACTTTTCCTGGTGACTCATTAATACTGTGATACGTTTTTCTTATTTGTATTCTGGCTAAGCAGAAGTTTGCTGAAGTGAAAACTGAGCTTCATTAACCTCGCTGCATCAACACATACTCTTAAGCAACTGAAAATCCATTATTTATGTACCATTTAGAAGATACCTCATTAAAAAGTCTTCATTTGAAACAATGTATCAGCCCTTAATCATGCAGAAGTAAAAAATGCCATGAATACACAATTTATTTTCTAAGAGGATTGTTGGGCCATCTTGAAATTTGTCCTCAGTTCTCTCTTTAGGCAACAGGTCAGCATACCACTGCAAACTACTTTCTTTCTGAACACATTCTCTCACTTTGCTGAAAGGAAGAAATGAAATGAGCTGCCTTCCCCAAGTACTGAACTTTAAACAGTTTTGCTGATTTAAATTCAGATGAATCTGTTACTTGTGCAAGCAGGGCCTACCCACACAGCACTTGTACTATCCAACATCTGACACTCCACTCCCTGCCTCAGGCTATGCACTTAAAGCTATCATTTAGGAAATAGCCATCTTAAAACCCTCTCTTCTTAAAGCAACTATGTTTTATTTGCATAATTTCCACTCTCCCTAATTTATTTATTTATTAATCTTCCTTCCTGCTCTATTTCACTTCAAACAGAACATGGCAGAACTACAGGTGATGCTTGATAAGCCAAAATTTAGATACACAATTGTTCAGTTCTGTTTTCTGCTGCCATTTCTCCCTCCATCTGCTAGAATTTGCAGGCTCTTGTATTAACTTCATTACAGACAAGCTGTCTTTTCAACTTTTTCTGGAGTTTATCTGCAAATACATGTCAGATTTTCTTCGCTCTGTACATACCTAATTCATATATCTGAAGTTTAAGTGCACATATTATTCTCTTATACTGCCATATAAAACCCCAAATTTTATCATTAAAAACAAGTAGTAACATTGAAAGCTGAAAACGGAATTTTGGAACTAAGTTACAGTCCTGCAACAAAACCTGGATTGTGACTGTTCATAAAGATTTTATAGTACTCAAGGTAGTTTTGGTATAATTTAGCTTCTTGGGCCAATGAGGTATAAATTTCTGACTGTCAATATTGGAAAGAATAGTATCACTATCTTGTAAGTAAGCAACCTTATTTAAGCACATGAAGCCCTATTAATCCATGCTCCATTTTAGTTAGGGTATTTGACAGAAAACCACAAACAAGTTTAAAACTGCACAACCAGGCAGAAATTAGAAAGGCAAAAAGCTACAACTATTGCAAAAGCTCAGATAAGCAAACTCCAAAGATGTGCAGCCCAATCAAATTTATATTGTATTTACTTGACCTGAACACAGGGATCTTAGCCATGGTGTGGTCAGTTTCCAAGAGCTGACAGATGCAGTCTGTTTACCAAAAGCCCTATTCCCTGTGGTGTCAGGCCTCTAGTACAATTGGTACCATTAAAAATTCATCTAAGTTACTGTGGACATGACTGGTAAAGCTAGCTACAAATGCAAAATCGAAGTAACAGGAGACAGTCACTTTTAATTATGAATTCCTCTTCATTTCTGAATAAGATTAAACATGAGAAAGCTAAACTGGGAGACATGGGCAGGGGCAGAACTAATCCTCTCCTACATTTATCATCAGCTCAAGTAAATACTGACTCCAGATACCTACACTAGGCATTTGAGAAGCCCAACTGTATTAAAATTACCTGGGTTTTAGCATTTTAACATCCTTAAATATAGACTGTATCACTGAGAAACACAAACCCAAACTGTTCTTTTTCCCAGTAAGCACTGGACATTTCCATGTTCTACCAGCAAGTTGGTGACTTCATGGCTATGTTTTATTGTAAGCCAGAGAAAGTACAACAGAACCTTTAAATTGGGAATTAACAAGCAACCCACCATAAAAGCACGTGACAGGCCAGGGAGTCCCTGAAGCGGCACACAACTGCATTACGTGGACTGGCATCAAGAATCTCATCTCTGCAACTGACAACCCTTCATTTATGGAATAAGCTTTCAACAAGCATTTTGAAGGAATGAAAAGGACATTCTTAGCATGCCTCAAATGAAAGCAACAAACCAGATAAAGCTGGACTTCAGAGTCTCCAAAGCATACTGAGCTTCCGCAGAGGACTGACTTCCAAAATTTCAGGCATGCAGAGCAATTACTTGGTACAAGGAAGATACTGACAACTGGCATTTTGATAGTTGCTGGCAGCTATATTTAACACGAGAAACACTTCTTTTAAAACAGTTTAACATTCTGTACTATGGAAATCTGCTGTATTTTCCATTTTTTTCCTTATGCCTCCAGAAAGAAACTGGAATGATATGTTTGAGAGAAGCCCCAAAAGGAACACCTTTAGTTATCAGTACCTGATGGGCTCCAGTGATAGCAGCCACCCAGAGGTTGGGTTTTTCCTCCCCATTCTTTAATTTAGCAGAGGTACTTTTAAGTGAAAAGCAAATTAAAGCTTCAGTCATACTCAACTCACAATTTCAGACCAGTCCTCTATGGTGGGAGCAAGAAGACACTGTGCCAAATAGCAAACTAAACTTCTTTGTATAAATAAAAGTTGTATTGATATGCACTGCTATAAGCTCTGAAACAGAGCCCATCTGACCATCAGGACAACTCCCTGCTTCATGGCCTACCCCTGAAGAGGTCCGAATGCTCTGTTTCCTCTGCTATTGTATGGTCATGAGCTCAAACTGAACCGTAAAGACTCACTAGACTCCAGAATCCATGTAGATTTCCATTTTATTTCATTTGAAACTTTTACAGGGTTTTCTTGAACTGCCAGAATTCATGCCCAAAAACCTCAAATAAAGGTGGTACAATGGACAGTCTCATCTACCCTTCACACAGGAGACTAAAACTCTATTCATGTGCATTAGTGATCGCAATCTCTTTAGAGCATCAGGAAAGCATTTTAAGACTTCACATCTCTACCCCATCAAGTGACATGTCCATTTACCATGAATTCCACAGAAATTGTGACAACAACACTTTTGCTGGCAACAATGGATTTTCAAGGAAGATACATGGCTCAGAGTCCAAGGTATTCGTATCAGTCTTTCAGCGGGGTTTTGTTTCCAAATGAAGTCTCCAACTTTCGGAATAGTCTCTTGAGCCCTCTCTTTAATAGCAGCTTCTAGCAGAATTTTTATAGACAGTTAACTCTGCAAGGGCAAGGCCAGTTTTAGTCTGTGCACAAAAGAACCAGGTGAAACCCCAGCCCCACTGAAGTCAACAGCAAAATCTGCATTGGCCTCAGAGAAGTAAATTTAAAGCAAGTCAGCAGTTAGTCAAAGGGAACCCAGCTGGGTGATTCCTGAACTATCCTTATCTTCTGCACATACACAGTACTCCCACACACGTAAGCAAGCTTTGTTTTGTTCCCTTGTTTTTCTTGCCATTGGCAACTCTTATGGATGTTGGGTCTATTTTTTGGCATTTACTCTGAGAAACCTCAACACTGGAGCACACCACTATTGTACTTCATTTTGCTTCTGGTGTAAAAATTCAGAGAAGAGAAAAAGTTACAGCAGAACACTTCTGGTACTTGACAGGTTTGGTTCACTGAAACAGTTACAGGCAATGTCCTATATTCCCTAGTGTACCAGCGCCATTTTGCCTACTTCCACTACATTAAGTAACTTAAAAGAAGTCACTGTCTTCCATCATTACTAAACTTTCTGACTGTGAATAAACACCATTTATGAGTTATACTTGGAGGACTGCTCCCTCAGAGAGCTGCATGCTTCACAGAAGTAGCCAAACAAATCAGGCTTACCAGCTTTAGTTCTCTCTCCGCATATTAAGTTATTCCGTTTATCAAGTAAGCATCACTCCTCAACAAACAAATAATTGTTTTTGAGAGAAGATGTTTTTTATCTAGTATCTCTACTGCCACATGTCTCATTTTTTAAGGACAAACTCTGAAGACTGTAGTTGGGAGTCTGGATACCTCTGTGTCAAATCAATACTCTAAGTCTTAGTGCTTTAGGGTGAGAAAGACAAACTTCATGACAAAAACCAAAATAAACCCTATTTCACTACAACATCTTACCATTGTTTAAATATACTGCAAATCGATATCAGAAACAAGGCAGGCATTTCTTTTGTGGATAACAGAAAAAAATAGACAACTTTGAAAATGGCTAATGCAAACAAACCGTTCAAACCCATCATTCCTCAAATCTGATACTGAATGAGTTTTAATTTGTTTTGCAGTTACTTCCGTACAGCACTCTAGAAAGGTAAACAAACTACAGCTCTGTTGTACTTGGATAGTATGAGTGGTATGGGACGCTCCAGAAGTCTCTAGTAGGCTATGGCTACACATGACAGGATTCCTCAGAAGGGGAACGAACAGGTTTGTCATTAAGGTCACTTAAATCTTTGTTATAGCAAATTGGAACCAAATGGCTGACTTCTGCAGGATTTCTGACAGGAATCCAGTAGAGCTGGTTTCAAGTTTCAGATGGCCACTAAAACAGCTGTAACCTTCTCTTCCAGAAGTTGTGATCCACATGGTGTCCACAATGAGTGCATCAAGTCTGAGGTAGTCAACCTTTACGAAGGCTCAGTATCTGAACATAAAAAGATTTTGAAATGACCACTGGCTGTAGGTATCTTTCTGAGCAATTAAAGCACACTGATGACTCTGGTTCAATCATTTACATTAATTTGCCCCATATCCAATGGAGAAGTTGCAACATATTATGCTTCCATAGTGCAGGAGAACCAATCACTTATGTCAAAGTAGTCTGCACTTGCTGCAGTAGATCCAGCAGAAATAAGGTGGCACGTTCATCAAAGCTGTTAGCTGTAGTTTAGTTACCTTAGTAGAAGGGTTACCAAAAAGCATTCCTTAATTGTAATGTGTGTGCAGCTCTACTGATCCCCAAGCACAGCATACTGGTTGTCTAGCTGAAGTTTAAGTGCCTGGTTTTTTGAGACCTCATCCCTACCTCTAGTTTTGTATTTTACTACTTCAAAGCTCTTCTCCATTTCTTTATCCCTACGGGAAAATAAATGTAATCAGTAAATATCTTATCACTAACTTGTGCATTGTGAATTTCTAGTCCATTTCCACCCCATCCCAACAAAAACATTACCAACAGAGAACACTAAAATCTAGAGTTTAACAGAACACCTAAACATTCCCAAGCAAATCTTTAAAAACCTTATCTCCAAAATAAGCTCATCACCCAGTACAGTTTACATTAACATTCTCAAAGTAAAATTAAGTTAATTTATGAAAAACAGGTTCTAGAAGGCAGAAGTAGTTTTCTAGAATGCTCATTCAGAATTTTGGTTTGGCTCAATTTGCACCACTCAAATCACAAACCATCAATAACAGATTGTCTCTTTTGCTACACAAAAAAAATACTCAGAGGAAACAAAGCTTCTCCTAAGCTGTATTAAACAGTAACATAGCAAGAAGAATGGGAAAAAAAACAAACTAAAAACAATAACAAAAAACCACCCCAAATACCCCAAGTGAATTAGGTGTTGGCCTAGCTATCTCTTCTACTGGGAGTAAGGTTACAGAAAGATCACGATTCAAATATAGGGTGAGACTTAAGTCTTCAACACCACATAATATAAAACACTTCAGCAAAACCGGGCGAGCTCATCTCTGTAAAGCACAGCTCAGAGAGCAAGTGTACCGACTTGTATTTGTATTAAACCCCACTTCTCCAGTTAAACCACCTTCACATCTCTAACAAGAAGGCTGCATGCTCAGGACTTCCTACATCTGCCTGCTGAAGGAAGTAACACAGAGCCTCACCATGGCTACTCTGGGGTCTGAGGGAAGCAGCTCCTGTCAATAGCAGAAATATTCATTTAAATCCTTCAGCCATCAAAGATAACATAATTGGCAGTCTTGTCTGGCTACCTCACTGGGCTACATCCTATGAAAGTTATTTCACAGGAACAGAGTTGGAAAACACAATTACCACCCTTTAGTTATTTCTTTCCTCTATGGAAAGCTTCAGGCTTAAGCACTAGGACAAAACAAGAACTCAGAGAAGGCAGTTAGAAATCTCTTGGGGAAGCAGTGGAGAGCACTTACTTTCGACTGTCTACGAGCTTGGCGGTGGACTGCAGTGAGGGGAACTGCGTGTCACTGTAGATCTCTGGTGGTCCTTGCTGTGCCCTCCGTGGCCGCCCGCCTTCCCTGGCGCCGGGCGGCCGGTACACGCCGCCGGTCTGCACCGGCTCCGGAGTTTCTGTGACTAGGGAAAAGAGCAACATTCACACGTGAGAACAGCTCTGCATTCGTAGCTGGAAAGAACCCAAAACAACCGACGCACAAAACTCCACAAAGAAGAAATGAAAATAATCTTACAAGTGTGTTTCTACACCTTTTAAGTTTTTCAAGCAAGTATTTTAGACAAGGCAGGAAAACAGGTGTCACCTAACTTCACCTACGCTCGGTCAAATTGAACTGCGGCTCCAGTGTATTGTCTCACAAAATGTAGGGAATCCGAACATACTAATGAGGACTTTGTGTTTCTCATTTGCAATTTATTAGCGACAATTTAAACACATTGAAAACAGATTTAAACACATAATTATACAGATGCCAAATCTTATTTAAAACACCTCTCCAGATGCAGAGGGGACTGTCCAAATAGTTTGCACTTAAGGTAAAAATCCAAGATGAAGTAACACTAATTAGGTTTACCACCTTTACAAACAAGAAAGAACATATGCTATTTTTCAATTGATTTCTCAGTGGAAAAGAATATTCCGAACTCAGAGGATGACTAAGTAGTTTATCTCCACTGATGTTAATAAACTGTACTTAAAATAAAAAGAATTCTATCCTAGTTAAAATAATTGATTTTGTAATGTCATGTTCTCAATACTCTAAGAATTGATTTGAAAAGTGTGCTACTAACAGCCACAGTAGATCAGATACTGGCTGAACATCCACTGATGTGTTAAAGCAGCATTTTTAGATCAACAGAAATGCTTCCAACTGGTATTTTACAGACTGCAAAACAGAGGGATCTCCTGCAAAGACAGAATGCTTATCCCTTTTTGAAGTTGGAAATAAAAAAACCCCTATCTGACAGATATTTTAAATTCAATTCTGTTCCTCAGATCCCTTAACACGAACATTTTCTTGATGGCTGGCACACCACAGCCATCAGTTCATTAATGGGTGCCTGAACAGGAACTGTTCCTTGAGCTCTACCCACTGAGCAGCTGAATTCCACCTGATGCACTTCTGATTGGAAAAAAAAACAAGTCTAGGTTAAATTTACCAATAGGTTCAACGACAGGTGCTGGTGCAGGAGCTGACTTGTTCCAAGGACCGGATGATCTGTCTACACCACCACCACCACCACCACCACCAGTCTCTTCCCAACTGTCACCAGGTTCTTCTCTCTTTTCACTTTCATCATCTTCTTTTTCACTGCAAGAGAGAAATGATCATTAGCACCTTACAAATGGAGGTTTAGGATTTGCCAGACTACACAACTCTCGTAAGACAAGATTCCATGGCTGCCATGCTGAAGATACTAAATTAAAGCAGAGTATGTGAGTCCTCTAATCACTGCACTAGCAATTCCACCTGAACAATTTCTGGCACGCTGCTATGTAACTTGGCAACTAAAAAGGAAAAAAACTCCTAAAAGAATAAAAAAAATCCAAATTGAATAAAGTGATCAAAGAAATGGGAGTCTTATTTTGAGCTTTTTTCTTACTAACACCACTGTGCATTTGGAAGGAATGAGAAGATAAAACAGGGAAGGTCTACAGCTTCCATAAAATGCTTTAGTCAAGAGGAAGAAATAGTGTAGTAGTAGTGAAAGAAAGTGAGTGAGCTCACTTTTCCTATAACCACAACCCCCTAAGAAACACCTTTATAAGTATGGATAATATACAATCTACAAACAAACTCAGATCTCTTTTCTTTAAAGATAGACCCAATGCAAAACCTCAGCTGTATTTTATTTAGACTATTTTATTTTACATAGATGTAGTCAGACACCCAGAATAATCTGCTGGCCAAAGCTACTACAGAAAGCTGTGTGCTAAAATGGGACAGATGTGGAGGGTGAGGCTGTTGAAAAGCATCAAGACATTGATCTCAACAGCAGCAACATGCGAATTGACAAGTTCATAATACACCAAATCCTACTAATCATGATCTGTGTAAGCCTTTTGTGTAAGTAACAGTCAGAGAACAGGAAAGAAATGTATGTAAATGGCCTTCCACTGTTCATCCAAACATAGTAACAACCATGGTAAGATGGCCCAAAGGCCTAAACACCTTATATTAAATATACTTTATTTTAAATTACAGTCAGAAGCAGTGTCTACAGACTTAACTACAACAGAGGAAGTACAGGGAGATCCCCCCTCCAGACACTCTATATCATCAAGAGACCTCCATATATGGATACTTTATAACCTCTAGTGGGTTTTTCTTCCATTTGTTCTCCACTTTTCCCTTGAATCAACTAATTGAATGGTTACAAAATCCTGTGGCAGAAACTTCCATATGCCTGAAAATCTACCATAGCATGAAAAGTATTCGGAATGCTGGCCTTTGTCTGGAAAACCAAAGTAGAGGCTTTTCAGTCAAATAGCACCAGCAGTCAGTGAAGCTCACTGGCTGTCTAATCAGACATGTGATTATCCACTGTGACACTTCAATGCCATGGACAGCTTGTGGGACAAATTCATGCAAATGACCCAAAGGACTAGTTAACTCAAAGTAGTGGGAGGAATGCTGTGATCCAAAATAGTAAATAATTCCAGAAATGTCAGACCTGCTCAAACAGTGAAGAAAGTATCTATTGCACCAGTTACAGGAGGCTGATTTTAGGATGACATTATTTTGAACATCTGTGGGCCTGATTTTCTGAGACTGTAAAGGTTTCAGCCTGCCAGATTGCTGATTTCTCTGGCTTGAGAAAAATCCATTTACCAAGGACAGTTTTCTGTATATAGTAATATTATTTTCATAATATCTCGACTCTCATGGTCACTGCTCTTCCAGGTGTTGTTTCTGTTATTTAACCCATGAAGAGAAGTGTTGTTTTTGCTAACCAACTACACGGTTCTTCAGCATAGCATGTTATAAAAGGGCTGCACAAAATGAAAAATAAAGCCTTCTGAAAGCCTTCTGATCTTTGTAACTACTGGAGTCAAAGCTCGTCATTTTCGTGTCCGTGACAAATGGTGACAAACATCAATACCCAGACAATGAGGATTATCTGACATTCTCAGTCCACAAGTGAGGTCATAAAATACCTTTTTCTGACCTGATGAAATGTTTTTCTAAACCAGGACAGACATAAGTAGACTTACTTTGCACCAGACATCAGGAAAAGTCTAATGGAGAAAATGAACAAGGAATCATGGATTACACTCATAAACGCAACCCTGGGGGATCTTATCATGGGACACTACTTTTACCAACTGTATTTTTGGTTTTTGTGAAATACAAATGCAATGGTTCAGGAATTTGAAGATGCTGAGTAGATTGAGTCAGACACCCCTAGAGTAGTCAAATGGTTCCGTGGGAATTACTATCCTGCACTACTCTGAGAAATTCCTATTTGACTATCTTTATGGGGGGGAATGTTAAGTATTTGTAATAAAAAGTCCTGAGTCCCAAGCAAAACAGACAGGTCTAGAGTTGAACAGAGATTTAGAAAATAAAGAGAACACTGGCAGAGACCAGTCAAAGTTAAATTACCCTGCAGAAAACTTGTGTACTATCAGAAACATATCAAACCTCTCTTGAACTGCACTCCATGGAAGCAGCTCTGAAGAAATAAAACATCCTTTTTAGACATTGGTAAGGATTACGCTGAAGAAAAAAAAACGAAGAAATAGTAGTACCTTATTTGCATGGACTGAACTCTAAGACCAGTATAATCAACTTCTTCCTTTTGCTCAAACTCCTTCCAATCATCCTCTTCCTGTAAGAAGAGAAAAAATACAAGTTGTCACCTTCTCTGTAACCAAAGCAGAAAAGGAGAACATGACTAAGATAGTACAAAAAAACCTGGGTGAAGATACAGTTCCAGAAGAAACCAAGCTGTGTGCCCCGCTGCCAAGAAGGGAAAGGACTGCACATCCTCACCCCCTAATTTACTGTGTGTCACCTGGGATGCACCTGAGAGCTGACTTTAACTCATTAGAACAGCTAAGAAATGCCCCAGAAAAGTCATTCAAGGGAAAGAAAACCTCCGCAAAAACACATCAGGAAGTCAAGGAACAATATAAAGTATGGAACAGGACTGTGCAGTCATGACCAGGGCAACAGATGAGCAAGATCTCTCCCTTTCACTAACAGAAGGCTTTTACAACAGCTTGAATGCATGCAAAGCTTTAAATTTACTTTTCCAACACCTATTTCATGAACCAAACAAGAAAGAACATTTGGAATAGCCTACAGTAGCTTTATGACAAAGATTAATAATGGGACATTTGGCTTTTTCACATTCACGATCACATTTACAGTCTTGTTTCCTGGGCAGTGTTTTCGCAACAGCAGAAAGGTCAGCTTCAAAACCACAGCAAATCTTAGTACACAAAATATGTGTGTCTTTCAATAAAACTACTTGAGGATTTTAAAATGGGAGTTTGTTTTGGGAAAGAGGGACTCACCTAAGTGGAGGTGATTTTGTCCTACCGTGTCATTAGGAGATTCTGGGATTATTAAGGTCGATCAAAAATGGACCAGAAGAGATAAGCAGTCCTGCATGTTCCCAGACCCAGCTTTAAGCCACACACAGCCTAATTAGTAGTTTACCTAATTCTTACACTCTACGTGAAATGCAGTTACATTACTCCAAATAGGGAGACCTTGGGAGCCAGGTCTGCCAAAGGTGCAGCTGTGAACAAAGCTGCTTTTACAGCCCTGTGCTGGGATCCTCTACAGAGTCCATCTCCAGCACTAAAACTTTGACCTGCTTTAGAGTAACAGCAGAAGTAGGAAGTGACCTCATAGCAACTGCAGTGTCTGCTGAAGATTCAGTCTTCTGGAAGAGCAGGATTCTACAGTTCTAAAATCTTTTAGGTTTCTTATATCCTCATCTCCATGGAAACGTTACAGTTTCCAAGCTAACATACCTTTCACATTTATTGACTTTTGTTTCTAATCCAAGTACTAGCTTCACTCAAAGCCAGATATTTTGCAAGCAAGTGAACAGAAGAGCAGCTGAAAGATTAGCACTGACCTTGATCTACTTAGAAAGCTACTGCACATGTCAAGCTCCCCAGGTTAAACAGTAGGAAACAGGAGAGTATTTCTTAAAATTCGTTTTGAAATATATAGCATTAGAGGTCTTATAACAGCTTCTGGGTTTAGTAATCACTGGGTTTAGTAATCAATCTAGCACAAGAAGATAATATCCTTAAATCACTGATCCTCTCTGTAAGCACGAAGGAAGCAAGGTCTCTAACTTCCCAAAACCCCTTCACAAGCCACCTTTGTATATTCTCTGAGTATAACGTCATAGGGATAAAGATTCGATTTGGAGCAGTAAGACAGGGAACATATCCTCAGATTACCACGTGCTGAAGCCTCCAAAGGAAAACAATACCATGGGGCAAAAAAAGCAAACCACAGAGACAAAAGGCACAAGTAATGTTTTAGGTTCTATCTGTCCTGTCTACAGCAGACAAATACATAACAAAAGTACTGCACGTGTCAAGCTCCACAATTTAAAAGCCATCAGGAAACAGAAGAGTATTTCTTAAAATTCGTTTAAAAGTATACAGCATTAGAGCTCTTATAACTACTTCTGGTTTAAATTTCATTACTTCAGTGCTGATATTGTAGACAGGAAGAACAAGGGCGGAGGAAGAAACAGCGCTACTTAACTACGGACATTAAAGCTTCTCCTGCATACTCATCGTTTCACTGTAATACGCTACCAAAGAGAAAAAAAAAAATTATTGGCATCAAAACCCTGCCTGGCAACGAGGCACAGAGCTCGGCGGACTCTAGGGGAATCTTATCGCCAAGGTCCACATGCCACGCTGCACAGCCCCTGGTGGCACCTGACGCAAACCTCCGGTTCCGGCCGCAACACACAGAAACCTGGGAGGGAGTGTCGGGCTGAGCAGCTGCAGAGCGGGAAGCGGCCCAGCTTTCTCGCCTCCCCCAGGGCCGGGACTCCCAGCGAAGGCTCCCCCCACCCAGCCGGCAGCAGCAGAAGCAGCAGCAGCGCCCGGCCGGCGGCC
>WEIU01009310.1:211859-239797 GCA_013389925.1 Aegithalos caudatus | reverse complement strand
CTCCCACCCCGCCCGTCCGCTTCCGGGCCCGGGCGTGCAGGTCTGGGGTCCGGGTGGGCCGGAACCCGCGGGCCGTGCGCTGGCCGTGCTTGGCACAGCTCCCTGAGGTAGCCTGGGGGCACGTCGAGAACAGTGTGGTGAGGGAGGCGATCCTGCCCCTCTGCTCAGCCCTAGTGAGGTCTGGAGTGTTGTGTCCAGTTCTGGGTTCATCAGGACGAGCTACTGGAGAGGGTGCAGTGGAGTGCCACAGAGATGACTGAGGGGACTGGAGCATCTCTCTTATGCGGAGAGACTGCAGGAGCTGGGCCTGTTCAATCTAAAGACACACAGAGGATCTCATAAATTTCCATAAATCTCCCCGAGGGCGGTGTCAAGAGGGTGGTTCCAGGCTCTTTTCCATAGTGCCCAGTGACAGGACAAGGAGCAATGACCGTAAACTAAATCACGGGAAATCTCACCTTAGCATGAGGAAGAACTTTATATTGACGATAGCAGAGCATTGGAAGAGGCTGCTTGGGGAGGGTGTGGTGTCTCCCTCTCTGGAGACGTTCAAACCCCTCCTGGATGCATCCTGTGTAACCTGCTCTAAGTCCCCCTGCCTTGGCATCAGGATTGGACTGGATGATTTCCAGAGATCCCTTCCAACCCTAACAATTCTGTGATTGAGACCAGCGGTAGCTCCTCTGGAAGCCCTTGGCTGCTTCCCATAACAGTTGCAGGCCCTTCCTGTCAGGACCACCTCACAGCGAAACAAGGACAACCCCCTTGGGCTCAGCACTGCTGAGATCCCTTCCAAGGAGGCTGAGGGAACTGCTGGAGCAGCCCAGTCCTCAGCTGGTCCTACAGGCTTAGGGCACTGCTTGGCCAGCCCAGCTCCCCCAGCCCTTGAGGAAAAGTGGTGTTCATTCCCAGTGTGGACTGTGGGGACAGAGGCACTGCCTCCCACTCCCCAGCAAGGCCTGTGAACTTACACTCTCATTGCAAAGGATGCAAGGAAATAATTTAGCTTTCATCTTGGGTCTGTGTGGTTAAGTGAGTAAGTCTTGAAACACCGCACTGTCTAGGATGTCTGGATGTGTTGGCCTGAGCTTTCTAGCTGCTTTTCTGACTGGCATTGAAGCCTAGGGAATATATGCTGGAAAACATACTTCACAGTTGGTGTCTGCAGGTTGTTACCTATCACTGAGTACTGCAGTGGCCTTTAACTCTGGAAAGAAACATGGGTGTTTAGTTTAAGGAGTTCACTGTGGCTTCAAAACACATCAAAAGCTTTGAAGCAGGACATTTGGAAAAAACATCCTCAGCCTGTCATGAGTCATAAATAATTACATGAAACACGGTTTCCGATTACTTGCTTCTTTCCTCAGCCATCTAAGGGAGGTAGAAGGTCCTACTGGTAAAGTGTGAGCCCAAATGAGAATTACCCATCAGATATGTGTTGGTTTGGATTACAGTTATATAAAAGTAAGCATGTTTATATTCTTGAGTTATTTAGTATAATTTTGTCCTTTGTAATATTTTCTCTTTATAATTATGTATATAATTATATAATGTATAATTATGTATGTGTGTATTAGCAAATAGATTAAAAGTTTTTCCACCCTTTGGAGGTTGACATTCTCAACTTATGTCCATGACAATGCTGTTATTTAGTGTTTTCCATCCATATTTCTCAGGTTGTTTGAAAAAACAGGCAAGGTACCATTTACATTGCAGAAAGAGGTTAAATACACCACGTCTTCATAAGTGTTTTGTAGCTGTGAGTAACTGAGTCACTGTAGACAAGCATCCTGCCTTTGGGAAATGTGATACAATCCTCATTTTATGTGTCACCTGCTGTGTCCTCCTCATATTTTTACTACCTGTGTACTTAGAGGATTTGAGCCTGCCCAGAGCAGGCCCTAGAGAGCTGCAAGTTGCCAGCATAACAATTCATTTGGTAACACCTGATCAGTGACACTTTTGTGGCCATTTGTATCCATTTGTGATAGGAATAATTTCTGAAGTAGGGAGCAAATTTGGTAGCAAAGTCTCAGTTTTCAGTGCCTCCTGGGTACTCCCTACTTACTGTCCCTGTCAGCCGATGGAAGGTCCTGTGGAAGGTGTGACAGGGAACGGTTGGGTGTGGAAGAGTGTTTGACATTCCTGTTATCAAAGTTCTGCATTCCCTTGTGTTTGTGCTGCGTTATTTCCTGGGAAGCCAACCTACCTCCAGCACTGCCCCATGCTGGGACTTGAAGGCTCAGCACTGGTAATACCATGCAACTAAGCAGACAGTTTGTGTCCCTCAGCTTTTGTGGTAGATAACCTAATAATGTTCTAAGCAGAGTACTGTGCCTGATTCTAAGCTGATCATTTATTGGATTTCAGCAACTGGTAAAATATTTTTATTGCATTTTTATGGATAGCCCCGTTATCAGGCTGGAGAAATGGGAACCCGATATCTTTTTGCAGCTTTTAGCATCTGCGTCACTTGTCTCTTGCAAACACAGTACTGTAAGGCTGGAATGCCCAGCTCTGGACTAGAAACTTAATACTTGTCAGGAGCAGTGCACCAAGAAACATTTCAGCTGTTAAATCTGGAACAGACTCAGCAGAAATCATGGAAAATAGCATCAATGTTTTAGGCCCCAGAAGGCTTAGATTCAGATTTAAAGACATGTCTGGGTGCTTTAAAGGAAGCATTAGTTATGCAGTTATGCTTGGATTTACCTCCCACCTCTAGTTTTATTTTTATGTGAAATTGTGAAAATGTGCTGATGCACGGCGTTTGTATTTCTGTGCAAATGCATTGCATCAGCTTTTACCATTAAAATTGTTATTGTGTAAAAAGTTAGGTGCAGAAAAAAGGTCATTTGGTGTTTTTCAAGGCTGAAGAATGGCTCACAGGTACTGGCAGAAGTGATGTTTGTAATGCCAGGATATATCCACAATGCCACATTGCCATGCCTGGAGCATGAGCTTCGCACACAGCTGCACTGTGCATCCCTGACCTATGTGACCTGCCTTTGGCAAGACACGGCGCTCCGAGTGCCTCTGCTCAGGTACGGATTTACCTCCAGGACTCTGAGGACTTTGTCTCTCTCTCCTCCCCATGCAGTGGTGCCTGCCTGCCTCTTCTCCATTCTGTAGCTTTGGCAAGTGCTGCCATGGTGCTGCTCCCTGTGCATCTTAGTGCATTTTATGCACCAAGGCGTGAAGCACTTCTGCACGTAGGGAAAGTGATGCAGCACCCACTGTTCACTTGGAGAAATTGAAGGAGGGAAAGCTGGAGTGAGTTATGGGTGGTGCAAGAGTTAGGAGTAGACTTCCATTTCCAGTCTCTGTGCTTCATCTTCCTTTGTACCCAATTATCTCCATTCTGTGACAGGAAGGTGACAGCACTGTGATCTGCTTGACATTTGCAGAGCACAAGCAGAAAAACATTCAGTAACTCCTGGGCAGACGCCTGTTTAAGGAAATTGGAGAAGGTGCCCTGAGCTGCAGAGCAGCTTGCAGAAGGGGTCTGGTGGAGTCCTTGTCACATCATGGGCACACTCCTCTTTAGGAGCTTAACCTTCCTCTAAGCTCAGAGTTTGCTGTAGTTTTGCTGTAGTTTCAGACCTCTACAACCAGAAGGGAGAGGTTTTATCGTGCTCATTTCTCCACCACTGGTTGCCATCTGAACGCAGGCACTGGTGCCAGCAGTGCATGGTGGTTTGTTAAACTGTTAAATTGTAGACAATGCCAGACTGCAAGTGACCTTAATAGTAATCTTTTAACTACAGAATCATTATAATAGTACTTAAACTAAAATATAAACAGTAGAATGATAGGCTAGAATACCAGTTCCTAGCTCGTGTGCTATATTGCTGCTCAGTGTGAAATCTTAAATGAGGCAGGGACTCACAGAGTGTCACGATATGACATGGAAATGAAGGCACAGAACCCAGTGAGCTCGAAGGCAGGAAAAAGAGAGAGTTTATTTTACAACTTGGGTTTCATAGTTTTCCAGGGATTGCCCCTGGATAGGAGGGAGAAGTTACCACCTCTCCATCCACACTGGTGGGGACAAAAGTCCGTCAAGTGTCTCTCCTTGAGAAAGGAATGTAAGCATAGATTGTTTTCCTACAGAGTCCTTGAAAGGACTCCAACATATAAACATACAAAAAAAAACTTTAGAAAAATCAGAAGATTTTAGGGACTATCAGAAGGCTGTAAAAATGTGGGTGACACAGAGCTGGCACGCTCTCCTTCCCCCAAGGATGCACTAGTGTTCAGGCTGTGCTGAAGAAGCCATGCCTGGCTGTGAGGAGTACAAAGTACACATATGGTTTGATAGCACAGCTCATCTGACCTGGTGACTAGCTACCACTGAGGGTGGCTGTGCTTTACAGTCTGGACTAGTTCCTAATCCCCTCCCATCCCTGTGCTGCTATTGGTATGTACCTGTCCCTGCAGTGGCCTGAGTCAGGGAACCAAGTGGCAGGAAAGTTTTCCAGAATTTTGCAGGGCTAATTTTCTGCTGATTTTGAATCTTGAGCTGTCTCCTGAGACATCAGAGAGATGTTGGTGCTAACATAAGACAGTGCAATGGGAATACATAGCACATGAGGGGTAGCAGAGATGTCCTTTTGTGCAGCAGCTGGCTGTTAGGCTGTATTATCTGTGCTCTCTGACTGCACCCTGAGTGTTCATAACAGCAAATGCCACAAATTCCTTCACAGGAATATAGGTGTGAGAGATACTGCAGTGCGAGATAATAAAATATGTTTTCTGGTGCTGATTTTCTGAGGAAAACCAGTTGGAAACATGATAATGTGTATTTAATAAAGCAACTGCTCAACTAGAACATAAATATAAAGCTAAATCAGTTTATGAAACTTAGCGCTTAGAAATAGTTGTGAAAGCCTTTGATCTCTCATACTGTCAATATCTCATCTCACACAGTGAAGGCTGTCAGTGCCTAGACAGCATTCAAGCAGCCTGGAGGGGCTGCATAGCTAGCCAGGTACCCACAGGAGTCTGTAAAAGTTCAGAGAGATTTCTTCACAAGAGCTTTAGCACTTAATATGAAAGCATTTTGATTTAGAAGGGGCCAGATGTGCTACATTTGCTTTCTGATGGACTATTCACAAAAATAATATTTTCTCTGGTTCTTGGTCTTTGCTAGAAATAGAGAGAAAAGCTGCTAGAAATTCGTTATTTATGCTTAGATGCTTCCTCCTTTTCCAGACACTTCTCCATGCTGAAATACCTTGATAATTTGGAGAGAAACCATTTCCATACCAATGAATAAACATATTGATATTAACCTAATTTAATTTTTATGGAGTCTAATGGATCATGGCATATAAAAAAAACTTCTAAAAAATCTTTTTTTTCACATTTGATTATAACAGTAGACTCAGAATTTCATCAGGTTTATCTCCATGAGTGACATTTATAAAGAATAGTTTCACGGTGGGATAGTCAGTTGCTTTTCATACCTGAAGCATGAAGGTGTGAAATCACTAGAAGATAGCAAATGGATCTGAATCCAGATTGTAAATTGTTATGTTTTTTAAATTCCCTCTTCAATTTCAAAACATAGGGAGATTGTTTTCTTCTGTGTCAGGAATGAGTGGGAGGTTATATTTTGTTAATGCCCAAAAAGTGATCATTCCCAGGCACCAATCAGTTAGCCCCAGCTCAAGGGTGTGTGCCATCTAATTTCCTGTATCACTTTTGGTGTGTATTTTCTCACATCATCACTGTTCTTGATGGAGTCTCAGCTTGGTAAGTTCTGTCTGAACTGATATATAAGAAGGTATTATAGCTGCTCTCAGGAGCCTACATTATATGAGAAAAAACCCCCAGAATCTGCCATCATCTGCCTTTATTTTTTTGGTTGTTGTTGGGTAATCTTTTAATCCAGTAATTTTTTATTAAAATCTTGCAGGTGGTACATGCCAGATGGATTTTTTGCAGAGATTAAATGAAGGATCATTCATCAAGCAGCTGCAGGAAGGATTTTTCCTTTGTGGGGGGAATGTACAAGGAAAGGCACGACAACACTTGTGTCCCTATTCCTGTAATTCACCAGTAGATTGAGTTTAGAATATAAAATAAAGTCAAAAGTGAAAGATAGCAAATCTTTTTCCTTGTGATGCCATCAAAATACAGGAAACAACCTAAGGTGAGCTAACAGGTTGATGCTATGTGGATTCCTGTTCATAAGGCTGACCTGCCTTGGAGAGATGTTGATATTAAGAAAGAACAACCATATAAAAACAAATATAAAAATATATCAATATATTAAAAAGTGTCAAATTTGCACAGACTGATACCCTGGCTTGGACTTCCAGTATGCAGTAAAAGGATGTAACCTGGATGCAGGTAGAACTGCTGTTGCTCTCCTGCAACTTCAGCTTTTCCAGAAGTTTAGTCTAGACTTAAAAATGTGTTTATAAAGTACTGTTGGGATGCTTGGATTAATGATTCTGCTGGTTTACATGTTGCAAAATTAATCACATTGAGTTAACAGTGTATTTAATTCCTTCAGCATTATTTGAATTAGATTTCACACTACTGAGCTGATGGTCTTGTGACACAATAGAGCTCTCATCATTTCCATGTGGGTGCTGTGTGCACAGTGGAGGGGTAGCTCAGTCTTGGAATACTTGTACTGTGAAAAGAACAAGTTTACTTGGTGGGAAATGGAGAGCTAATATTCTTAATCCAACTCCCTCCAGCTATCATGAAAAATACTGGAAGGAAATTAAAAAAAAAAACAACCTCAAACAAAAGCCTGATATTCTTTATTTTTATTATAATTTTAACAACATGAGTAAATTGAAATCTGTAAGCAAAGCAATTACATGAAGAGGGTCTAATAAAGTTGTTCAAGCTACAACCTACTTTGATTGTTGAATCAAACTGAATAAAGCAGGCTGCTTTGATGGGTTTTTAGCTTCCACGAACATAATTGGCAGTGACATCTTTTGCTTTAATGGCAATGGTCTTCTGTGGTCTGGGAATTTCATAATCAGCTGAAAGTAAAAAAAAAAAAAAAAAAAAAAAAAGGTAAAAATAAAACTTGGTTGCTACGACAAATAGGAAAATTGCAGAACCAAGTCCTATCCTCAGTTCAGCTGGTGAAATCTCACCAGCTTCAGCAGGATTTGATTATGTTAAAATTCTCCCTGGCCTCAGCAGAAGAGCAAGTCAAAATCTCTGGATCAGATTTTCAGACGTTCCATGGCTAAGGGTGATTAAGGATCTTAGAAAAGCCCAACCAAGCAACCCAACCTGATCACTGTAAAGGTGAGGAGGTGAGGAGGCTATTCCCAGGGGAAAAAATCTTAAGAGTTGGAACCACTTTTCTTCACAAAAGGTACAGTCAGTGGTCAGATTCCATCCTGGACTTCAGGGGAAACTTACAAGCTTAGAAAGGGAGTTTTCCCAGGATCATAGCTGTAATATTTTGTTGCATTCCCCACAATATTTGGACTGTATTGAGGGAAGAGGAGGGATGGCATAATACGTTCAAATCAAGAAACAATACCACATCTACTTTTGCAGCCACTAATGTAGCTCCTGGTAGTAGCTTTTTAATATCACATCTCAAACCTTCAGAGAAGTGAAACTCATGGCATGTTCCCAAACCATGTCCTTCTGTGGTAGTGCTGGAAACCACCCATCTCCCATACATTAGGAATCTGATGGAATTTGGTGTGTTCTTCCCCTTTGGCAGCTTCTCCAAACCTCACCACCTACCAGCTAGCCTTATGAAACATGAGAAGCACCCCAATCCTCCTGCTTCCAGCAACCTCACACCCCCTTCCCAGGGAGCATGTTCTCCCTCCTTTTGAGGACAAGTACCTGCTTTGCTCTCCATCC
Organism: Aegithalos caudatus; assembly: GCA_013389925.1. Taxonomy (NCBI): domain Eukaryota; kingdom Metazoa; phylum Chordata; class Aves; order Passeriformes; family Aegithalidae; genus Aegithalos; species Aegithalos caudatus. The sequence goes on along the minus strand of WEIU01009310.1, from coordinate 231,937 downwards.
AGGAGGCAGTGATATGCAGCAATGTCTTTCTCCAGCTGTTGTTTGCTAGTCAGCAGATTTTCACGATCCCTCTGCTGCTGCTCGGTTTCTACTTTGATTTCCCCCATCTCTGCCTCCAGCTTGGAAATGACAGAGCCTAGGTTCTGCAGTTCGATGTCGTGCCAGTGCTTGGCGTCATATAAAGAGTTCTCCAGACCCCTCTTCTGCAAGGGCAGGACAGCAGACAATAAATCAGTCAATTTCCATATGATTCATAGTGATTTTTGTTCGGGTTTTGCCAGTATCTCTATTGACTGTATATATTTTGAGGATTCCTTTCTTTAGCTACCTTGATATTAGGTATTCCCATTACCAAAGTTGAAGTACTTTGACAAGGTGCAGATATTCCTCACATTGTCTAGTACTCCACTACCAAGGAATCTCAATGAGATTGAGTATGAATACACCCAACATGGAAATTTGGAGCCTGGTTGTCAAGTGTGGTACACTTAGAGCACCATTTTAATCAAGAGGATCCCAGAAATGTCTGGTATCTCTGGCAACAGTATCTGGTGGGAAATAGGATTCATTCTTAACTCTGCACCCCGAGACAGGAATGTTCCCCTCAGAAGGTATGTTGAGTTCACAGAGAATACACCCACTGAAAACCCAGCATTCCTCACCAAGGTTCTCAAAGATTCCGTTTCTGCTTGCAGGCTCTGTATTTTGCAGGCAGTCTCGTGGAACTCGGTTCTGAGGCCCTCCACCAGCTCTTCCTCCTGGGTTCGCACGGCAGCCGCCGTCTCAGCCTGTTGCTGGTGAGAGAAGGCGACTGTCATCACAACCTACTCAAGTTATGGTTTAGCTTCCTTACATACCAAACTGACAGTAATATTTTCACACTTCGTGGCAATTCTGACTCTGAGTTTGATTCCTGTGTACTAAATCCCTCGGTTGAACAATTCTGGATACCTCTTAGTGTCAAAATTATCATATTTTCTAGGCATTTAGTGTAAAATGGCTTATGCATACAAATGTATTTATGTTATCTGTGTCAACAACAGCTGTTCAGAATTCATACTTGTATGTATAAAATTATCTCTAAAGAGAAAACATTGCTGTAATTGTTCATTTTATCGCCATACTATATTATTTCTTAAAAAGTTGTGTGTCTTCAGAACTACTCACACCTTACTTTTTGCTCATAACATTCTATGAGTCAGACAGCAAGACATATCACAGGGGTCAAAAAAAATTCTGTTAATTAAGTCATAAGTTAATTATGCTATTTCCTGTTCTTGTGGCTTGGGGGGGTTTATATATGTTTAGTTCAGGTTCCTTGAAAATCGGTGAAGGAAAAAGTACCTTAGCAAAAATAGAATTCCTATATTTTTTAATAAGGGCTGAGATCAAGGTTTTTCAGCCCAGAGCTCTGGGCTCTCTTGAAAATAAAATTCTTCAGTCCAAAGCTACATTTCTTGTGGTTGATGCTAAGATTAAACTATGCAAAATACTTCCATTCCACTCTGACACTTCATCTTGACCCTGTTCTGCTTTTCGGATTATGCATTCTTTTATTTTAAAAGTAAGATCAAAGTTTAAAAAATCTGTGACCATCCACCAAAAATAGGGCTTTTTTTGTACTACCATGTGAACCCCACACATTGCATATTGTGAATGAAATACCCTCAGTGGACAAAGGTCATTTAAAGTCTCTTAAGTCTCAAACAGAAATTTAGATTTAAGAACCTGTGTTGCAGAGGGCTGAATTTCAATCCAAGCACCGAACCTTTCCAGTAAATTGCACAGATCCTGTGTTTTCTGGAAATGCATTGTTGGGGCTTGTGCTTTGGAGAGTCATAATTCTACCTGACTATTCCTGGTGAACCAGTGATCACAGACCTGACACTCTTCAGTAAATTGTGTCTCCTAAATTGTGTTGAGAGTGTAGTCTGCACCTTCTTAGGCTACAAGGACTGCAAATGCCTCTTTTTAAAGATATACACAGGGAAGGGAAGATGCCTTTGCATCTGTAATTGTAGCCTACACCCACTACCTGAAACCTGGCTTTCACATTTACCCTGCTGGTGGCCCAAGTCCTACCTATAAATCCAGCTTGCCCTCACCACAGGTGGCATTGAAACCTTCCAGGAGCTACCCTAAGCTGTGAACCTGACTGTAGTGGTGTGAACAAGAGAACAGTCAGATGGAGCAGATGGAGAGGGTCACATCAGGTCCTAAAACCTGAGGAGGACACAGCAAGTGAGCACAAACTGAATGCGCTCTAAAGCTTTTGGGACACACAAGGTTTCCCCACCCTCCTTACAGGATTACCAGCCCCAAGTGTCCATGTGTGGGGTGCTGCTGGGCATCACACTTGGCCTCAGCTTTGGGGTGTGAAGTGCAGAAGTAGTCTGTGTGTCCTCTTCACTAGGCAATTCATGTTTTCTGGGGACTTTTCCTATTCCAAAGATACTACAAAAAGGAAAGGCTATACATGTGGTGACCACAAATAACTGGATTAATGAAGGGAAAGGTTGAAATAATCTTCCAAAGTCTTTATCATGTTGGTGCTTGTGTTTCCTAGGAATCTAGATTTCAAACATCTGTACACTTCTGAGCCAAGCATTCCGCATGAGCGCAGAATCCCTCATTAGTCTGTTTTTCATGGAGTCAGATAATGAAAGAATGATTAGGAATGGAATACCAACACCCAGAGTTGACCAGTGTGGTAGCTAAAGAAAGAAAGTTACTTTAAAAAACTCTTGAGAGTTCTTGGAAAGTTATAGCAAAGTAGCAAAAAAGGGAGAAACAACTGGCATAATTCACAACATTTTTCAGAACCTTTTATGAGGACAACAGAGAAAGCTGTGTAATTGTGTGCTAAGGGCAGAACATTTCCATGGATCAACAGCTGGTCAAGAGACAGAACACGAACAGGAAATTTAGGGTCTAGTTCCATTAAGACAGAAGCTTAACAGCTTGATGCCTCAAGCTCTACTGCTTTGGGAATGAAGCATGAACTAGGAGGATTTATGGATGACAGGAAACCGTACAGATTAGCAATGAGCAGAGGTGGATATGTGGAATCAAACTACATGAATGAAGAGCACATTAGTAAGTAAAGCATCTTTCCAGGGAAAAATATTAAATAGCATGCATGTCTTGCAAGGGTTTGAATCACTTGTGTCAATTTGGGGAAAGATTTTGACCACTACAGATAAAAAAATGCACAGGTGAAACCAATGGACTTGAGTTTTGAGGTTACTCATCTAAAAAGGGCCCGTGCAAAACCCCATTAGGTATGAATTTAAATTGGTGTGCTTTGGTGTCCAAATATCCTTGAAAAATCTAGCCAAGACTGCAAATCTAGTCACAAGACAAAGCAAATGAGGCAAGGTAATTAGTCAGAAAATTATGAAAGTACTCCCCTCATGTCTAAGTCAGTGCTAGGACATCATTTGAAACACCTGGGTCTGAGCTGGTCACAGAGAGTAGGTGCAGAAAAAGGAAATCAATATATTAGGGACCAAGGAAAACCTCACAGAGAGACACTGAAAAAAAATGGTAATGAAGAGCAAAAGAGTGCAGGGAACTGCTCTCCCTCCTGTCATGTCACAAAAGAGCAAAGGCAAGTTTTTCACTGTATGGATAACCAAATGACACAACCACAAAAGATGATATAAAACCACAAGCTTCATTGACAAAAGCTAAACTCTTGTTAACTGTATACATAGTAGTCATCTGAATAGATCTATGTCTGTGGGAGATAAGGGACACAAAACTGCATCATTTGGTTTCATTTGTGGAAAAAAGGTCCCTGGAATGTCTTGCCAGAACCTGTGCAGAACCAGAACTGATCGTTCCAGAAATCTGTGATACTCTGTTTCTTTGTTCCATTAAAAAACCAAACCAAAACAAGAACAACTGAAACTAATAAGAGCTTAGGCTAAGATGGCTGAGTAGGGGTGGGTTTGGTATCAAAGACCTGACAGAGCTGTGGACTAGGAGCTGTCAATTTTCTCCCCAAATGATATCTCTGAGCTAAAAGACCTGATATTGAAGGTATGAAAGAAACAGGAAGAAAGAAGTTGTAAGGGTGGTTTTGCACAGGAGGAGAAGGAGGCGGAACAAGCAGGACAGGCAAGTGGGAACACTGAAGGATTTGATGCCATAAGAGTGATGCTTATTTTGCTGAAACCTGGCAGTGGGTCAGGAACAGATTTTTCTGGGGAAAGCTCAAAAGGCTACTGAGGATACCCTGGCTTTTCAGGGCTGCATGTGCTTTGTATGGAGGCACTCTCCAGGCTCGTGTAGTTTATTACTGTGTCACTTCATTTGGGCTGAATGAGCTGAAAATAAGGCCCCACAGACTAACTTTATCAAAACTTTGCTTAATAAGTCTGGCATTCTTACAAGCTTGATGGGACCTCTGAGATAAACCCCTCTGCTTGGCTTCTTGTATGTTTCCTAGAAATTTTGTTATCACTGTTGTCACAGAATTTTTCTTCTTTATTTTGAAAATTAACTCAGAGCTTGCACATATGTTTGCAAACATATTTTTTGGTTTTGTTATTTTTTCTCTGTTTGCATTTGATACCCCCTACACCTCTCATGGCAGATCTTTATCTTAGACAAGGGGTATATGTTTATATGGTTTTGCTAAGCATTTCAACAGCAGTGCTGTAGTTCTGATTTCACAGAATCACAGAGTATGCTGAGTTGGAAGGAACCCACAAGGATCATTGAGTCCAACTCTAAGGACCATCCCCAAGAGTCACACCATTTTCCCAAGAGAGTTGTCCAAATGCTGCTTGAACTCTGTCAGGCTTGGTGCAGTGACCACTTCCCTGGGGAGCCTGTCCCAGTGCCCAACCACCCTCTGGGTGAGGAACCTTTTCCTAACATTCCACCTAAACCTCCTCTGACACAACTTCAGGGCATTCCCTCAGGTCCTGTCACTGTCACCACAGAGCAGAGATCAGTGCCCCTGAAGGCCCTTCACCATCCTTGTTGCTCTTCTGATTTACTCTGTCATGCTCTGCTGTAAGAGCCAACTCAGAATGAGATGGCTTCTAACATATAGGATCATCCACTGAACTTCTTGCTTCAGCTGTGCAAAAATACTTAGCTCAGCCAGACACTTTGAAAAATGAGTGATCCTTCATGGCAGAGAAAAAGTTGCATTAAAAGGCTGTCTCAGCCTCAGGAGAGGAGAATCCCTGTTTAAAGGGAATGGCTATTATCATCACTTTTCATTTCTAAGTTAATATCTAGTTTTTCCAGTCCTGCCAAAGGAAACGATTTCAGGGAGAAACCAACAAGGAGTCTGTAGTGTAGAGGGCAATGTGTTTTGCCCTTCTTATTTATGGACCCCTGTAAATTATTAAGTGGAGCAACAGCCCTAGTAAGAAGGGTAATAACAATGGCTTATCCTACACTGAAGTTATCAACTGATTAAGTTTGTTTTCCTTAGCCAACATTTCAGAGCCCTGGAAAGGCTCCCACAGATGCCTGAGATATGAGCAGGGACATTTCCCCCAATGCATAACTCTGTGCATCCCAAGAAAGCCTTTATATTTATAAGTGCCTTCTCCTTTGGGCTTGGACCAAAATACTTTAGATTTTTAATATCTTTTCTGTTTAAAAAACAAAACAAAACAAAAACAAACAAAAAAACCCCAAAAAACAAAAAACAGAAACCCCCCCCAACCCTCAAAGATATGGCAGAATATTAGAGAGATTTTGTGTTTGCTTGATATGCTGTGATGTTGGAGTGGGTTACAGAGTGCTGACCTTGGTACGGAGCAGGGCACCTGTCTCAGCACGATTCTTTTCAATGTCTCTCTCCCAGTGGATTCTGATTTTTTCCAGAATGTCATCCAGGCCACTTCCCAGGGGAACATCAAGTTCTTCGAGCTGTGATCCAGCAAGCTGCTTGTATAATACCTTCACATCCTTGAACAAAAATAACAAACATAAAGAAAGTGAACTGGACAATTGAATGGTATCTTCAGAGAAGCTCAAGGAAGACCTCTTTTGGTGCCACAAGCAGAGAGAGTAATTAAATTTGGTCCCAAAAGATATCTCTACATTAATGATTGAGTGCACTGAAGGGTTTCTTTTTCAGGTGTGAATTTGCATTGCTTCTGCATGGGGTCTCTTCCTGCAGATCTAGGGTACAGGAAGAGTTTTCCCCTTGCTGGAAGGTGACTGAAGCCCTGCACCAAGGCAGTTCCTGGAGCAGCCCTCTCTACAGTGGCAAGTTTCTCCAGCAGCAGTGCTTGACGTGTGCACACTGCACACCTGGGACCCAAAATTACTACATATATTGCCAGTAAAGCTGCAGTGTGGACTTTGGGCCAAGGAACTTACAGCTTACAGGATATCAAAAACTCTTCCTTGCTGCTGCAGCATGCAGGAGCATGGGCCTGCATCTACTGGAAGATACAAGATGTGCAGAGCAGCAGGAGATCTACAGCTTGTGTCAGACAAGCGTGTGTTTTATGCATGTGCATGTTAGATGAAGAGGATTTTCCTCTATGGCAGTATTCTGTTCCTTCTTTACATTTAAGTGCTCCAAAAACATGTAGCCAGTAGAGAATTAGCAAGTTTAGAATTGCACACTTAAAGGTAGCACATCAGTTGTACATTGTGCTCAGGAACAGAAGAATTAATGAGATATTTGATGTATCTTAACTGTGTGGTACTGCAATCCTTTTATATCAACCTGTTTATCTGTGTTATTGGCACAAAAAAAAAGGTAGTGTAAAGGCATCTGGGAATTGTATTTGTAAGCAATGGCCCCTGACAGTGACAATACTGGAAAAAATGGATGGGAATTATGTGAAATATGAACCTGCAAGAATGCAAACCTCAAAATGTGCCCACTCCAAGTTCACAAAAGCTTCAAAAAGATTGGCATGGATTTGCTAGTGGGAGCACCAGTGAAACGAAAGGTTTGAATTAGTTTGGGAAAGTCCTTGGGACTTTATTGTTCTAGAGCTCAGCAATTATTGCTTCTAGCTTTTATTCTATGACTTCTCCTAAAGCAGTTTCCCCTGGTGCTGCTGCCATGGGAAAACCAGGCCTGTGAAGTAGTTCTGCAAATGCTCAGGTACTCCCAAAAGGTAAAGAGAAGAGCATCTTTCCACTCTGCAAGGGCTCCTTGCTAGCTACATGAGAATCAAGGTGGTGTTCTCATTATGCCATAGCTACAGACAGAGAACAGCATCAGCACCAGCACCAGCTTTTCTGGTTTCACAGCAGTCATTGCATTACTTGGAGGTTTAAAGAGGATCTTGTTTATTTCTATCATTTTCTCTTTACCCTCTTATCTAAAACAATTTCCATCTTCTCCTGCCATGCACTGGTGATGAAGCCACTGATAATTTTCTGCAAAATGCCAGCCTTGGAATTAGACTGATACAAGTAGGGACCTGGTGATGCAACCTCATCTTGGCAAGCCAGTGCTGTTGAAATCTGGTGGTTGGAGGAACAACTGGTGAGAAATGTAAGGTAGGATAGTTCCTTGCTTTTGTGAGCCATCACATTTCAAGCTCTATCTTACTTTTGAGGCACCAGCACAGTTGCTTGCTGCCCCTTATGAGGGATTAGTAACAACTCCATATTCAAGTCCTCATGAATAAAGATGCTGATTTGTGTTCCATCCTGAAATCCCTGCTGAAGGAAATAAACCACCTTCATGCTAATAGTGTTGGTGAATCAGTGAGTAAGTGGGAAAGTGTTGCAAAATTGGGTAGTGTGGGCTCCTCTTCTGGCTGCCTGTCTGTGGTAGTGCATCCTCCCCACCCACTTGGGCCTCTCTGTGGTTTCAGGAATTCTTTATAGACCTCAGCCTTAATCAACCAATGGCACCTGGGCAATTAAGCTTCCCTTGGGTTTATCAGAAACACTGTCTGTTACTAGGAGCTTCTGTTGCCTAACAAAGGAAGAGGACAAGATAGTCAGATATCCTAGCATAACCTTGGAATATTATTGCCTGAATCATAGCCCAAATTGAACAATATTTTTGTTACCAGACTTCTGAGGAAAACTAGAGTAATTACCATCTTGGATTACAGACAGGATGGAGATTGACAGATGATTGGAGCCAATCATGTTGGGACTCTATAAACAGGAGTCCTGAGTGAGGCCCTTTGAGATCTCCTGGACTGCAGGGGCCTGTGAGCAGCAACCTCCCTCTGTCTGGGACACCTCTCAGAGCCAGCAAGCTCCTACGTTTACAATACTCAAAACTTGTTGCCAAATGCTGATGGTGGGGCCTGGGATATCCCCACTAGTCCTCAAGGCTCAGCCCTCACCTGTGAGAGGTGCAGAAGCGTCTGACTTGAGTATGGCACTGAACTTGAGGGAAATTTTTATCAGGCACCTTTGTACAAACTTCTTCATGTCTGTTTGTGTGAATTGGTTTAAATACCCTACAGCAAGTATAGTATGAATACTGCCATCCCAGATCTACAGTTAAGTTACTGTTGTGCTTGTAGGAAATCCTATTGGATCATTTGGTAAATGTTAAATTAGTCAGTGATTAGGCTCTGACAAATCCTTTAGCTATAAACTATTGACCAAGTCTGAGGTAAAGTTTGGACTCAGCTGCACCTATTCTCAATCAGAAATTCAGAAAGCAAGGGGATCTCCTCTGAACCCCTTGACTCAATAGGAGGCCCCCCCTAATCCTTTTGAATATTTATCCTTTAGCACCTTTACCTCTGCGTCCCCAGTTTCCATGTAAACCATTCCAGATTGATTCTAATCCAATTTTCCTTTGTGAGCTTCATTATATAGTAAGTAATAAAATGAACCTTGCTATCAAAGTTAAATTGCACTTCCACATCTCATATTAAACCTGCTTTGGCCAGTACTTTTGATGTTGATTCTTTAGAGCCACTGCTTCATGCCACTGTCCCCGTGACTTGCTTTAATATTGTGCTTCTCAAGAGATTCAGTTTTGGGGACTGAGCACCTTGCTAAGCCAAGCAGGGTATTTTCTTAAGAACCTGGTTAGTGCTCAACATTAGTGCAGCAGGAGCAAAGCTGCTGCCCTGCAGATGCACTTTCTCCTTCCATCAGATCTCATTGCTGAGATGTCCACATGACTGTGCCGCCCCTTGAGCATCATGTGGTGCCTGACAAGAAAAAAAGGGATGGTGTCTCTTCCACATCACACTTATCAAACAAGAAAGGGTTAACACCTACATGTAAGTAATTTGATAATGCCTCAGGGGTTAGTCCTCTGAGCTAAAAGAGAAGGAAGAAATAGGAGTAGGTTTCAGGAAAACCCCCCACCCAGACATGGCAGGCAGAGTTTTTAATGTTTGCTTTGCACTAGATGTATGATACCAACCAGATGAAACAGGCACACATTGGCTTTGCAGTGTCCCGAGTCTGGACTTACTTCTTCATGATTCTTTGACAGCAAAGTTAGTTCTTCCTTCATGCTTTCTATCTGACTCTCCAGATCCATTTTAGTTAAATTAGCATCATCAATCACTTTATATAGGGAATTAATTTCATCTTCCACTGCCTTTCTGAATGGCTGCTCATTTTCATACCTGCAGAGAAAAAAAAAAAAAAAAAAAAGCCAAACTTCAACACAGTTCAGCAAGTACAACCTGTCTATTTTTTCCTGAATGACACTATTTCTGCAAATTAGTGAATGTGTCCCAGACAGAGGCACAGAAACACATACAGTATACTTTGCTATCACCTTGTCTCTTCATACTTGAAGTTAACTGCCTGAAGAGCCCTGTCATTAATTCAGAGTGTAAGAAAACAGTGTGCTATAGTGGTTATCAACCTGATAGGATTCCAGAAAAAAGCATGGAGAGTCTCATGGTTTCTTGCTAGATCTGATATTTATATACAGTATCACTGTAGGCCTGATATTTCTGAGTCTGTAAGGTTTTCAGACTGTCAGTGGCTGATTTTTCTTCCCAAGGGAAGATTTCTTGGGAGAATTTCCTTTCAAGGACAATTTTTGTAAATAATTCATAATATTTCTAAGTAAATAATATTTTTCACATAACAATCCCTCTTCCAGGTGTTGTTTCTGTTACTTAACCAGTGGAGAGAGTTGTCAATGGACCAATAACATGCCTTTTTAGCTCAGCATGTTATAAAAAGGATGGATGAATTGAAAATAAAGCCTTCTGATGTTCTTCTGCTTTTGAACTGGAGTCAAGCATCTTTATTTCATGTCCAACAATGACATATCACCATGGGTGGCTTTGTCTCAGTTGTCTTGGCTGTAAAATGAGAATACCTACTCACGTGTCTACATAAAAACCTTTTAGAGAAATGGTTAAAGAAAAAAAAACAAACATGCACATCAAGCATTACTTTTACAAAAAGACATGCTGATGGAAGTCTGGTCTATGTTCCAGGGTCCTGCCCTAGCCCTAAGACCAAATCCCAGTAGTATCAAAATAAAGAAGAAAATTCTTTTGGTTGGTTTGTCAGCTAGAATTGCTGTTGGAACAAATGGCTCATTTCCAAACCATGGCTGTAATGGTAGGGAAATTTTGGCAAGCAGTTTCTATTCCACAGCACTGCTTGCTGCATTGTTGTTGTTTGTAACTTTTTGGTTTAGGCTTTCCATTGAAAATGTGGATTACATTGTGAATCTCCCTGGGTGGGAGACATTTGCACCAAACCTGTCCAACCTGGGGACCTAAAGGTTAGACAGGAGGGGCTGGCAGGTTAGTTGGGAATCTGCTTCATAAAGACTTTGCTCCTTGATTACCACCTTCATTGCTAGGAGTTTAAAGCTTGGGAGAGTGGCAGCTGATCCCAGGAGCTTTCACTATGCAGTGGATTGATTCAACATTGCTTTTGTTATGTGGACTGCTTGTCCAAGTCAGCTGGCACTTCTAAAAAGTACTTTTTAAAACTACATAAAATATGAATGTGACTTGCTGGATGTAAAGCCAAACAAGTATCTCAGAGTTGTACCTTTCTGAAATAAAAGGCAAACTTAAGAATGATTGACACATTTTGGTTTTATGATTAAATAAAATAATGCTGGAGAGGGAAAAATAAGTTTAAGGGATGATAAAAACCATAGGATATAAAAATCAATTAGTGTAAAATATGTTTTTGTGTCAGAGCTTGCAAAAAGGTATTTGTAAATGAATGAGACCATTATGAGTAAAAAAAGCTAGGAGGATCACGTCTCCTGAGTAAAATCTAAAGAATGTCTTGCCCTCATACATGACAATCAGTCTTTTCAAACAGAAGGACAATAAAAAAGTTTGCCAGTGTTTAAAGTCTTCTTCTATTACTTATTTTTCTCAATGAAGAAAAGGAAAATCAGCGCAGCCCATTTCTGTTTTTTTTGTCTAACACTTCCACTCTGATGTCTGGAACAGAATGATTGTTACTTCCAAAAACCCTTGGGTTTGGTACTGAAGTATTGAAAATTATAACTAAAAAGCACACGGAAGTTTGCCTTTATAAAATGCCAACCTAATTTTGAATGAATACCGACCTCTCAGTGAGGGACCAATGTCTGTGTTAAGGCAAATGTCTGTGTTAAGAATAGCTTAGGTCATTTTGCTTGTGCTTGTGCACATTTTTGTTACTATGAATCTTCAAAATCTTCCAAATTAATGTTAGCACCATCATTATTTTTTCTCCCACATCAGGGTGTTGAATATGAATATGCAACTTAAAAAAACAAGCCCATTCTACTCCCTAGCATTACACCCCTACCAATTAAGTGTTCACAAAGGCAAAATTCAAAGAAAGTGCCCAGCTGGGTGCCACCACAGGACTACCTGTCTTTAAAATCTTCAGCACAGGCTTGAATGTTCTCGGTGTGCAGCATAAGACGAGCATTTTCAAGGACTGCTTCACCCACCTAGAACAAAGATACAACAGAGCTCAAGCAATGAAGAGCGTCAGCACATGTATCTTAAGCTTTGATTCTGAAAATAATCCTAGGGCTGTTCAAGTGATTCATTCCAGATAACTTAATCAATTATTTTTGTACATTTAAGTTCACAAATTCTCTGCAAATAGGCTGTGACTTGTCATCAAGCTGCTTATTCCTCCTAAGCCCTCATCTTCTTGTAGCAACACATTTATTCTGATCACCAGCTCTTTGCAAGGGGCAAAATTCATTGCTGTTCTCAAAGTATTTTCATCATTCAAGTCCCACTTATACTTTCTAGATACAATTTAAGCAGCACTTATGCAGTTCCTATTCTACTTCCCATATCAGCAGTCCTCTTCAGGGTCGTCCTCCTCAGGGAGCCACGGAATACTCGTTGCTCACGCCGCCTGCGAGCCCTCCTCAGCTCCCAGAGCATCGTTTTCCTTCTCCTATGGGATCCTCTAGGCTCTTGCCATAGATATGAGACCTGAGAAGCCTTCAAAGATTATTACACTGATTGGAAAGATCGTGCAAGTCAGACTGTGGTATCATTGCTATGGCTCTGGGGTGGATCACTAATGTCCAAGAGGCATTGAGGGGTAGGTAAACCTGAAAGGCTCATGACTTAGCAGCTTGTTGTGACTCAGGAAGGTTATATAAAATGATAAAAAGGAAATAAAGACCTCTGCCTGCCTTGGAGTCACACGTGCACTGAGCTACGGAGGTGACCAAAGACGTGCAGAATTCAGGACCAGGCTTAGAGTGATCACCTCTGCAAGTAACTGTCCGGGAGCTCCAGTCACCCCATGATCCATGCTGTCACTCTGGAAAACCTAAATGGAACATTCCTTTGGTCTTTTTCAGGAGACACCCACAAAGATTTGCAGTCAAAACTAAATCACCTCATTAATAAGATCAAATTTTTAAGCTGGCCAGGAGAGTTCTTGAAGGAGAAAAATCTTTCTTTGGATAATTTAGTCTGTAACTAAGATTGCAAATCACCAAAAGCATTCTGCTCCTCCAAAGTGAAGCACACCATGCAATGTGGAAACAGCAAGGCTGCATCCAGACAAATTATCTCAAGTGGATCTCAAGTGGGATCATTGCCCTGTGTTCCCACCTGCGCTGAGGCTGCTTGCTTGGTGATGGGGTAGAGGTGGACATGCAAGGGTGAAGCATTTCTAGGTGGCAATTAACATTTACCCTCATGAAGAGTGGTTTACTGCTCCAGAAGTCTTACAAATGTTTGGACCAACAAATTTGTAATGCCTGAAGGCATGTAGTAAGGAGAAATGTGGAGAAATAACCTGTTCCTTCCCTATCCATTATGTCATAATGGATCAGGATGTTAACAGCACTCTACATCTTTTCAATCTGATGAGGAACAAGAGTTAAAAAAGTGGTTTTCTTAATTCTCACCTACTGTTATGAAAAAACAGGGAAGGTCACTGGGGCTGAAGTTTGTTTCACACCATTGCACGGGGAACCCCTTTTTCTTCAATAACTGTGGGATTTCTTGGCCAATTCCAAACAATAAGATAGGGATAGCCCATCTCAGAGACATCCGGTTCTAACACATTTCATGAGAATAGCATCTGGACAGAGGAGAGAGGTTCTGTAAATACTGCTGCTTGGGGAAAAAAAAGTGCCCCAATTTCAGCATGGGAAAATTGGGGAGTGCAGCAAAATCACAGGAGTTAGAGATATCATGAAAGCCACAGGTGTGGGCAAAGAGATGGTCCCTCACCACACACCAGCCAGCCCTGTTGTGCAGCACACAAGTACAGAAGAATTCTGTGTGCTCAGTTGCACACAGAACTGTCTGCTCTTCATTGTTCAACTCCTTATTTCCTTCTCTGTGATTTTTTGCAGCTCCACTTTACCAGCACTATCCTAACTGCCCAAACCCTGGGTTGTCCATCTGTGGCACTTCAGAGCAGCCGAGCAGACTTTGGAGACATGCTACTCTTCTGTCCTCGGGCTCCCTTGCTCCAGGACACCTGAGTTTCTCCTCAAGGATGGAGAACTGGCATTTAGTCAGCACAGAGGTAGAGGGATTCCTTTGACACAAGCTATGAAATCTTGGTTGCTTTATTTTTCTACCTTTTTTTCCCTTTATTTTCTTTTTTCCTATAGAAGGTATTTTGTCTTCCTGACAACTCATACATGTGTGGATCTTCACAGAAGCTTTCATTTTTTTCCTGATTCAATCAAGGAGCAGAAATGCTGCCCTGTGATTTGCCCTGCTCTGCTGAAACAAACTCATTTGCCTTTCGCAGGAATCACACACAATTACAACATCTGACCTAAAGTCTGATGAAAATTAATGCCTTTGAGTGAATTGGGAGTATCCTGTGAGCAAAAGCAACATTAAGTCCTGTGAGCTGCACAGTGTCACTCAGAGGCATGTTAATAGCAAAGTTTAGAGGCTGCATCCAGTGTGAAAGGGCTTTTGGGCTGCAACAAAAGCAGAAGCAGTCAATAGCTGGTGAACAGCTGCTGCCTGGATTTCTGCATCTATATGGAGATAGACTAATTTTTTAAAGTGTTTTTCATGAGTGGTTTTGTGGATTTATTGAGGCATTTGAGGTGAATTTTACCTGCCTCACTGTGGATGTCTTTACCATACTCCTGAGGATTCAGTCAATACCCCAACTCTCCTCTTCACAGACCAACAGTTAAAGTCCAGGGCTTTCTAAAACTGCACATAACCCTGAACTCTACCATGGAAGTAAAAATGTATAAAAATCCCCCAAACTAATATTTGGAAGACTTCAGGGATGACTTGTAGTGGAAACCAGAAGCCATCAACTTCTCAGCCCTCCTGGAAATCACCCATGTACCCTTTAAATCTGACAGTGAACTTGAAGGCTAAGTAGTTAGACAGTAGTTTCTAATATTGTCTAACATGGTACAAACCATGTTTCCTGAGAAATTCCCTCTGATTTGCATGAGCTGTGAAAGCCCTTTCCTAGGCTCCAGAAGGAGAGATCTAAGTCTTCCATCTAGAGGCTCTTTTGTTTGATTTAATTCTTCTATTAATCAACAGCTGGATGCAAACACACAGCATTAGTGAGAGAGATTTGTAGCCACTTTGCTGACACACACACTAAAACACGTGATGCAGCAGTTCAGGAAAGACCCTTCTTTGTGTCCATTGGGAAGGAGAGGCCTTGCAATGCTGCAAGCACTTAGACATTGCCTCCTCTGCTTGTAAAGCAGAAGGCAGTGCTCACAGAGCCTCTGGGAGGCTTAACTCACTCATGCTCATGTGGCATTCAAAGAGCCCAAATGGGAAGAGGTAAAAAAATGAAAATATTATTACTAATAATATCTCCTTTCAGTCACACATTGTCTTGCAACACTTGGTTCTGTGATGCACATAGACCTTTTGATCACGATTTTTTTCAGCTCTTGAATTAATGGTGGATATTCAAGGTATTAAGCATCTTAAGTACAAAGCAGCAACAATTTTCTTTGATTTCGTTGTGATTTTATGGACATGAAAATGCAATGTTAAATTTTTGGAAGAAAAGTGTCATGAAAATCTGCATCAACATGCTGGCCCATTTGCTGGGTTACAACTGGCATCAGGGATAAAACAGCTGCTTCAAGGGAGTGGGCAGATGCCAGACTTGATAAAGTGTGAAGTGATACAGGCACTTACTGGGAGAATTTACTCCTTATCCCTGGTGACTAGCAACTTGTGATTTTAAAACATAGATTTGGCCAAGTTTGACATTGCAAAATTTACTAAGCCTTTCAAATTCTTAGCAGTGCTTTATCTGTAGCTTTTTATACTTTTGCTATTCTTACAAAGGTCTAAATCCTTTCTGACTGCTACTAAATTCGTGGCCTCAGGTGTGGCCTGTGATAATGAATCTCATGATTTAATTATTCATGTAATGGAAACTTCTCTGGCTTGTAAGCTCACTTCAGTGAAGTGAATGCCTCTGTGGGGAAAGATCAGATGTCGATCTAGTCATTCCTTCCACACACGCAAGGAAATAGTTGATACCAGACCATTGCCTCCAACACGTTTTAATTCACAACTAAAATCAGGCTAAAAGCCTGCAGCCCACTGCCAAGCAATAAACTCCTAATGGTCTTGGTCATGCTTTCCATGTTGAGCCTTTTCTCAGAGCCTGAAGGAGGAAACCTCAAAGGCAGCAAGAGCAGCATTTGTTGCATCGCCTCAGGAAAGGTAATACCTGGAGAGAGGCTGAGATTGATGGCTCCTTTGCTGATTCCTGCTGCATCCAGGGAAATTTGATTTCATGTATACATCAAGTATTTTATAAGCACACAGGACTGCATCAAAGAATGCCTGATTCCCAAAGCAGGACATACCTCTTAAAGACATGATCTGTAAAACTGTAATGTTGCCCAAGCACAAGGAGAAAACCCCACACCCCCTCACAGCTGCCTGTGAAGGCAGCCCCAAATTTATGCTGTTGGAGGTGGCTGAGAGAACATAATTAAAACTAACTCACTGCCATCCTCTGTAGGGCAGTTGCTCGAGCTTTATGCCATTTTGTGGGAGTTTGTTGTACCTTTATATGAGTAGCAGCATGCTATTTCACCCATTTCCAGACACTGATCATGCATTGTGTTGTGCTAGAGTGTGTAACAAGTAACACTCAGTGGCTCTTCTGACCCTGCAGCAAATAAATTAGTGGGTGTGAGTCCAAATGTGGCAATTCCTCAGGCTGTTAGACCTGTGTGCTCTCCAGGCTTAATATTCACTCTGAAATGCTGATAGAAAGGCCAAATGCAAATAAAAGTAGCTCTACAGAAAAACTCTGGAGGTCTTTCAAATGCTCCCAACCATGCACAGGATGTCATGATCAGTCACCACAGTGATAAATTGGTCCAGGATGTTGATTCCTTCTGCTTTTGTGTTTATTCCTGTGATCTGAAGTGCACTATGTGTCATCTCATAGACAAAATAAATCTCTGTGTCTCCCATGCAGCTGTAATTGAACGGTCGTGGAGGCTGAGCTACTCTCCTCTCTGTAAACTCACTAAGATTGTTTCAAGCATCCAGTTCTCCCAGGTGCTGCCCTGTTCCATGGGAAGGAATTGCCATTGCAAACAATCTCCTATTCTGTAGAAGAGACACATTTGAATGGAGATAGAATTTTCTATCTAGAGGTAGAAGACCAGGATGAAGCCTGGAGAAGAAGGGTATGCACAGGGTAAAATTTATATTTCTGTCATGAAATTACAGTTCTGTCACATAAATTCCTCTTGGCAAGGGTTTCTCATTTCCCTCTTTTCCTGCAAAAATCCGCTCATTTTGTGCCTGTCCCAATTAGTGTGTTTCCACCTGCTCTGCTAAAACCAGCTGCCCAGGCAGATAATTAACCCTGTGAGCTGGATAGTGGCTTTCTATCATTCAGCTCCCACCAGTGATCCCCTGCTGCAGCCATAGCTCAGCCAATTGCAAGGAATCACGAGCAGTTTTTCCTGAGGGACCCTGCACTCACACACTCCCTCTGAGTCACTCGCTGACACGTTTTTTCCCTTAGCTCTGTGTTCAGGAGATATGCTGGCACCAAGCCGGTTTTCCTGCTAATGCAATTACCCAAAATTTGGGATGCTGGAGCACATTCCAGGAAGGGCAGGAGGGAAGTGGAACTTCAGGTCTGCTGGGGTCTCTCCTGTGCCACTGCAGAGATGGGCCTGTCACATCTGTGATTTTGAGACCAGGAGAGTCCTTTGTGACCATGTCCTTGTCTTCTCATTAACAGGGCAAGGGGAAAGGGCTCCCAACTGTGTCTTTTTCTTTGTTGCTTCTTGTTCACAAACTGTTCCTATTGTGAGTGCTTGGGCTAAACCAGGTGCCTGTTCCAGGGTTTTTTCCCCAAAAACTTTCATTGCTGCTTTATGCAAATGGCACCAAGGCGTTTTACG
Organism: Aegithalos caudatus; assembly: GCA_013389925.1. NCBI lineage: Eukaryota > Metazoa > Chordata > Aves > Passeriformes > Aegithalidae > Aegithalos > Aegithalos caudatus. Next base: position 214,146 of record WEIU01009310.1, on the reverse strand, counting down.
GCTGCTGGGCATCTCTCCCCGCTGAACCCATGGGCCTGGCTGGGAGCTGAAATGGGTGCTCAGATTTTACAAGAAGCCGAAAATGGGGTATGCCACTCTTAGAGAAATCAAGGTGGATGTGGACATCTGCAGAAAATCTGAATATGGTTACAAAAATTACATTTAGGAATGTATCTGCCAGGTGTCTCTCATTTCTGCTACACCTTGCTCCTGAATGTCTTTTACATTTCCATTTGGGATGTGTTGTGGCAGGAGGGTTCTGACTTCATGTGATTTCAGCCGTTTCTGCAGCAACTGATTTTGATGTTATTTTATAAATGTGATGGTTTTGATGTTGATGCTGGCATAATTTTGCCAATTAGCTCCAGGACGAATGAGTTAATTGGTGTTTGGTCTGGATAGGGTCCTACTTTCATTTTTGGTTAAATGCTTAATAAAAAAGCAAAGAAATCTATTAATCAGAATTGTACATAACAGCTTGGATCACATCCGTGAAAGACAAAACCCACTAAGTGATGCCTCTTTTATTGATTTAATTGAAGCAATTCAGAAAATTTTATGTGTTCTCTGATGTGTTTTGATAGTTAAATAGATATGGATGATGCTAGTCTTTTTCTCTTCTTTTCTATGATACTCACAAATGCTATTACTACATGGCTTTTTCTGATTTTCCTATAGGAAGAGCCCAATATTCAGGCTAGATTTCATTACGAGATGCTCTTATTCACTCATAAAAAGGAGGTAAAGGCAAGGATGACTGCAAAGAAAAGTTAAAAGGAAAGCAATTTGGATGAAAAATTATTACATGAACAGATTCATCTGTACTACAATGTTGGAGGTTTATATAATGAAAAATCAAACAGTCTTTCCCCTAATGTACCTATGGTCCCATATTTTTGGTCTTAACCATAAATCCTGGTAAGATTTACAGGTGAAGTCTACAACTCCGAAATGGGATACTGGCCTGGAGTACACGGGATGGCAGCTGCAAAGGATTAACTCCCTGTCCCCTATCAAAGTCCCCATCTTACCAGGGAGATAATAGGTTCAAGGAGATGGCTTTTTGTACCCCAGGTTCAGAGCAACCCTTTACTTCAGCAGCTGCTCCCTTCAGGAAGCAAAAAGGTGATTTACTAATACTAAAAGGTAGCAACTTCAAAAGCTGGTGCTTAACTGGGTGTTTCTGCTGACACAATCTTTGGACAACAGCTTATGCCAACACTTCCAGAGTTCAAACGACCTTTGTAGCATTCTGGGAGACCTGCCATAAAAATGCAAAGTAAAACTGGCCAGCCCAAGTTAAAACACACAATTGTCCCAGGCAACTTAAAGCTGTGTTTCAGGCCTACTGAAGACCCAGTGATGGCATTTTCTGTGCCTGCACAAGCGCTGCTGGGAAGAGCTGTGTGAGATGCCAGACTCCGGTTCTTTGGAATCCTGTCTGCTCCCACTGGCTGGCGGCTGGAAAGCCAGGCTTGTGTGGTGCACCAAGACTTCAGCAGACAGCCTGTGTCTGCTGAAAGCAGGACATCAGACTGCAAGGCCTTCCTGGCCAGCAAAAGGAACTCCTCCTTGTCCATGAAGTCAATACAGACACCATTTCACAGCCGCACAATAAACATTTGTGCCATATGGAGAAGGTGGGAGTAAGGGATGGTGGAGCGATGGCAAGGGAAAGGAAGGGAGGCATTCATTTGTAGTCATGTAATTATTATTTTTAAATAAATAGAGCTTTTGAAAATGTTATTAAGCCAACAAGGAAGTAAAAATCTGAATTGCTGATTAAAAAAAAACCCCATGCAACTTGCTTGTAATGATATCACGTTGAGGGATAACCTAATTCAGTCCTAGCAGGTTTCTTTCAATAATTTTGATACTCAGTATAATAACCACAGATTTAANAAAAAAAAAAAAAAGAAGGAAAACCCCCCACCCGTTCTAATCAGCCCAGACTTCGGCGCCTTGGAGTGCATTTCAATCACTCCCATGCGCACGATGCCTGAGGCAATTCTCCTGCTTAATAGGCGTAATAATGCTAATTATGATGAAGATAGATTTTAAACCCTCTGTCTAGGGCACCGTGCCTTGGAATCGGACGGCGCTGGTGAGCAGCCCCGTCCCCGGCCGCCCGGAGCCGCCGCTGCCCGCGCAGCTCCCTCCCGCCCCCGCGGCTGCCGGCGGCGCTTGGCGCTCACCTGGTGGTAAATCGCCTCCCAGCTCTCCCGCAGCGCTCCCCAGCTGCCCACGCTGGCCGCCTTCTTGTCCAGGTAGACTCTGACGTGCTCCT
>WEIU01009310.1:115267-211420 GCA_013389925.1 Aegithalos caudatus | reverse complement strand
GCTCAGCCCGGCCGCCTCGCCCCGCACTGGCGGGAGGGATGTGCCGAGCCCAGCAGGTTGGGGCTGGCGCGGGATTTCGGCTTTGTGCGACGGCTTTCTGGAAGGGGGGCTTTGTGCTGCCTGGGAGCTCCCGTCACATTGTCCGGGCGGCTGCTGGGTCAGCAATCCCATTTCAGGGGAAATCTCCCTGCTGCTGCTGCTGCAAATGTGGCAGATGAAAAGCACAATGGTGTTTACGGGGACAGCGGGACGGGGATTCAGTACAATGCACGTGTTAAAATACCAGCACTGTTTTCTACGCTGACACACCCGGATGATTTCCTACCCTTATAGCCACAGGTACCCAGTTACGTATTACAAATGCATCTGCTTCTTGCACCAGTGCTTGCTCAAGATATAGTCTACTTCAGCAAGACATTTCCTAACTTAGCAAAACCCAAAGCCCTGTGGAGTCAGCTGAGCAGGGCCGAGCCAGCCTTTTGCCACTGCAGAGCATCGAATGCTCCCTTGGGTCTGCTGCAGCTTCTGGTTTTCTCTGTAATTTGGCTTCACCACCCACCCAAGGCATATTGACACAATCTCAGCAGATTTTGTAGGGACAAGCACCCTCATGTCTACCCCTTCTTAGTCAGTTTAACTTCACATCATCAACTGTACTCTCTGTTCAACAAGGGCCTGTTTCACTTCTTTGCCTGCATAACGTGGCGACAAAATGAGGCAACTGTGAACTGAAAGAAAAGGGCAAAACAATCTTAGAGACTTATTGCAGGGATAGGGGGAGATTTCCCCTGCTCTTCCTTTTATGTCACTATTCTTTAGCTACTACTGATCAGGTGGGTAGTTTATAGGTAATAGTAAGTAGGATGTGTTCCTGGTACAGTGCAATCCTTCACAATACAATGTTAGGTCTGGCTTTTTCTACCTACACACGGGGACACTTCACAGCCAGGATGCTGTTCCAGTGTAGGATCACCGCATCTTTGTAGGCACGACTGTAATGTGCTGATGTTGGGCATTGCCCTAATGCAGTGTAGGTTTGTGCAGGGGCAGTGGTGAGTGTTTGGCGAGACAAGATACAATCAGAAATCCCTGTCTTCCACTGGTGCCTAATCCTGGCTCACCAGCTTGATGGCAGGAGTTTGTTTCGGTTTTTAAAGTTTGAGAATTGCAAGGCTGCTTACAGTCAGGTCACCATTTCCAGGTGAAGACTGGGAACAGCACAGCATCTCTCAGCCTTGCAAATACTTTTGGCTAGTTTAGGTATTCTGCCTTTAGATTACCAAACAAACTGTGCTGCTTAAATAAGCATCCTCCAGTATTTCTTACACAGTATTTTCAGTGTAGTTGCTCTGTCAAATTAGAAAATCTCCCTTGCAAAAGTAACACCATGGTCAGAGCAACACCATGTACAAAAAACAAATGTAGTAACGTGGACTTTTTTTTCTAAGAACTGAGTTTAGTTTTCTGTAACCTTTTTCCCTCTGCCTACTTTCCCCTTTAAATAAAAACAAAGATCCTTATGGGATTGCTTTTGCTCTTGGCAATACCCTCAGGGAATTTTTACTCTCCTATCAAACAGTGGTTTCTAGGAGGCTGTTAATAATTGATCATGAGGATCACAGGTATCATATTGCATAGCATTTACCCCACAGTGAAAAGATATATTCCCAAAGTGCTCATCCACGTCCGTACACAGCCTTGTCATCCTGCCTGCCCCATCACCTGATGAGCGAGCCCTGCATTACTCTCTGATGCTGAGCAGAGAAACAAATATCCAGGGGAGTCTCTGTAACGTTGCAATCTCCCAGTTTCCAGAAGCCTGTAGTCCACATTCAGGTTTGTGCCACGGCACAGCAGAAGTGCATGTATGGGATGGAGAGAAAGGAGGAGCGACGAGGCCTCTGTGGCCCCCTGAACCAAGTCTGGGTCTGACTCCAGCCATCATTTAGTGAAGGTCTCATGTTGCTCTGAACAACAGCAGCCACTGGGACAAGTGGGAACAGCTGGGCCAGATGTGCCACTGCTGTCTTTTTTCTAGTACCAGCTGTGGCTCACCTTGAAGAAGGCATATGGTTAATGATGCTACACTAACCCTATCCTGCTCAAACTTCCCTTTCATGCAGCCAAGCATTAAACCTGAGCAGCTGGTGGCAGGGAGCAGCCAGCTGGAGCAGGGGCTAAACTGCCTCTCACAGCCTGCTCCTGATGAAGTGAGGAGTCAAAGCAGAAAACTATCTAGCAGAACTGGTGGCCAGAGGTAGGGAGAAGGAGGATAAGACTTCATAGGACAGAGACCATTTCACTTGCTGAATGATAGAAAAAAGCAATTTGAGAAGCAAAACTACAAACTGGTCCCACAGTAGCAGTTCTGGGTTACTCAAAGAGAGAGCATTGATTTGGGCCAAGTCATTCCATGTTCCATATTAGTCTCGCCTTGCAGCAACCTATTTTTAATCCACCATTTAAGCTTCATTCACTCTTCCTATCCCCATAAAACTGAGGCTGCAATCTAGCACTTAACAGGGTAGGACAGAATTGTCATTTTGCTCTGAAACACTGTATTTTCCTTCCTAAGGGGGAAAGTCCCAGAGAGAAGAGGGTATGAGGGAAAATGATTCCGTAGCACCAGCAGTCTAAACACACAAGATAAATAAAACAGTGGGGAAGTAGAAATGTGGTCAAAGCCACAGCAATCAATTGGTGGCAGGCCCTAGTCACCAGATTGCAAGATTTTTGATAAACTCAAGGAATTTTCTGTTCCTTTGAAAGGAGCACTCTACATGCCTTCTTTTGAGGCTGTTTGATCTTCAGGAAATAATTCTAGGCTAATTGGGCTGAAGTGTAGCATCTGTGAGTCCAATGTGTAGTGGTTGAAACATTTATTCAGGAAAAAAGGGCCATTCTTGTCCTTGCTCATATAAAAGCGTTTTGGAGCTCAGACTGAGAATGGGATAGTAAAGGGCTCATCCCATCCTCAGGCAGTACCGGAGTCACAGAAAGGATGCAAGGCTGGCACAGGAGCTGTACAGACTGCTTCTGGCAACTGAGCTGGCCCTGTCTGGTTTGGTTTCTAGCTTAGCAGTCTGAAGGAAAGAAGTGACTGAAGTCATTCTGAAGTAGGAGAAGGGACAGTCACTGAGCAGAAATGCTTGTGGTCAGCTGAGTGGTATCACGTAGGATGCAGGATGCTTTACCCCCCACACGCTGCCTGCATCAAGAGCAGCCTTACTCAGTATTTTTCCAGACCATGTATATTTAGCGGCAGTTTGTAAGTGAGAGTGAAACAGTCTGGTGTTTTGCTTAGAAATACCTTTATTTTATAAAGCCACAGTTTGTTCTGTAAAGTTTTACCACACTTATAAAAAAGGGGCTGACAATTCTGAGGGACAAAAGAAAAGCTGAAAACATTTCTTGTAATTCAGGGTTACACAAAGGTTATATTTATAATATATATATATATTTATTTATAATTTGGAGACTGTAGAGATGAAACTGCAGTACGGGGGCAGCTGCGGGGTCATATTTCAGAGACTTGCTCGTGTCCCACAAAGAGCGTTTCCTGACAGAAGGGGTTCACCAGGACCATCCCACTGTCGCGGTAGTCGCCGTTGGCCGGGGAGCGCGGCTCGGACAGGTGGTCCTAGGGGAAAAACAGAAGCAGATTGAGCACTCCACACCCTTCACCTTCCACGAGCACACAGGGCACTCCTCTCAATCCCCCAAAGGTGCTTGAATGTTGTGGGCTGTGGCTGTGGAGAGCCAGGTTTGGTGAGCTGGTTTCTCCCTTTGTCAGGCAGGAGGAGCTGTGAGAGAAAAGTTCCTCTGAGGGTCTGCTGATTCTTTCTCAGCCTGGGGACCCAGAAATCAGCTGCACCAAACTTCCAGTCCCTTTGGAGCTTTCACATTTCTTGCTTTTTATTGTTTTTTTTTTTTTTTTTTTTTTTTTTTTTTTTTTTTTTTTTTTTTTTTTTTTTTTTTTTTTTGTTTGTTTTTTTCATTTTATTGACTCATTGGAAGCATTTCCTGTCTCTCAGCTGGGCTTGACTCCTCAAACATGTATTTTTGACTTCTCTTTAAAGTTAGAAAGCCATATATATGGGTCCAAGCCACCCTAGCATGCCCAGTTCAGTCATACTCTGATCAGGTTTAAATGAGTCAGCTTTTGAAGACCATCCTGTATGTGAATAGGCCTGACATTTGAATCTGGACAAGCTAGACCAGGTCCTGCCTTAGCTTGAGCAACATGTTTGCCAGCAAAGTGGGATTAATGAAGTGACTGTGACTGTTTGCCTGATCACATCTCAGAGGTTCTTTTTTTTTTTTTTTTTTTTTTTTAGTCACATGAGCTAGTCAGCCAGCTGATTTGAAAATGACTTTAGCATAAACTCAGACTCTGCACTGTTTCTAGATTTTAAATACCTTTGAACTAAACTGAATCATTCTCTGTCTCTGAGGCCAGGGAATAGATTTCTATCAGTAGGACCTGCCCATGTGTGAATAATCCCACTAAACCAGTCAGATCCCTTAAGTGAAGGCTGATGAGGGTTCACCACCACCACACACCCCCACATACTGCTGTTCTGATTACTTTTGTAGTGGGAACACTCATTCCCTGAACTGGAGTTTGAGAAGTTACAGGCAGTTCCTGAGACATAAATGTACAAAATTTCTTTGCGTTATTAACTCCCACCAGCCTCCTTTTTTTTTTTTTTATTCTGTGTGGCACACTCACACACTCACACTCACTCACTTCCTGTCAATAATGAGCCAGTCCAAAGGGCTCTTCTTAAGCCACCATGGCATGGCTTGACATTGGCCGTAGGCTCAGAAGGAAGAGAAACCCAGGAACAAATCCACCTAGATTTGGTTAACGCCCATCACCACGAAGCATTATGGAACACATCTGCAGTGGCTGGGAAGAGGATGGCAATCCAGTTTTGCTGACATGTTTATGCCATCTAATACATGTGTAGGAGTGAGTCCTTCCCTGAAAGCTGTTCCCCTGAACATGTGTAGGGATTTAAAGGCTTTATTTATATGCCTTCCTCTCCCCTCCTCCCAGCATGGCTTCAGTGACAGTTTTCAGACACCAGTTCTGTGAGCGAGGTACCTCTGAAGTCTCCAGTGACTGGATCTCTCTTGGTAACTCTACAGCGTGCCTGTTGAAGTAGTCCATGGTAATAGCATTATTCCAATAGCTCAGGTTGTTCTCTGGGTTAGATGTCTTCTTCTTCCTCCTCATGCAGCACACTGTCAGCAGAACTGCTGTCAATAGAAAGATGTCAAAAATATGGTTATTTCCTTTCAATAGGGACTCCTCAGTACCATGGATTTGTACTTTATGTTACTTAAGGAGAGGGCTGGTGACGTGCTTCAGTCTCAGTCAGTCCTAGCTCTTTCCTAACAAACCCTGCACAATTATGTCAGAATCTGAGCTAAGCAGATGAGGCTTTGGGCCTGGCAGAATATGCAGGTTTTACTTTCTTTTTGATGTGAGTGTATAATCTTCAAGATGTGGCTGCCTGATTAATGAAAAGCTTTGTTATTGTAACTGATGGCATTTTAATACCTAAGCAAGGGATTTATAGACCCTTGAGGAGAGAGAGCATTCCTCAGGGACTAAGATGCTTCTCTAAGGATCTTTTCTGCATCTGGTGTGTTCAGAGGCTGCAGTGATGAGCACTTTAGCAAGTGGGCAGTGAGAGATATCTGTCCTAGCTCAAACAGAAAATTCATAAATTCCACGGCTGCGTGTCTTCAGTACCAAAAGCTTCTGTCCTGAAGGGCCACTGATCCCTGCCTCTGTTGCCTGTCATTTGTAATTTGGATTTTGGTTTGTGACCATGTTCCAACACATCAGCAACCAGCCAGGGGAACAGATGGGCTCCTGAGTAGGATGAGACAGGGGTAAGGTGGCATGGAGATCCCCTGTGGCACCTGTCTCACATACCTTACACTTCCAGGATAGTGTTAATGCCAGAGCTGAGTTTTCCTGCCTGTCTCCATCAGCCACGGGATGTGGGATCTACTAGTAAGGGTAGCCTGTTTCCCCACACTTGCCTGGGCATTGGGTAATGTCTGAGAGTGTTTTTTTTTTCCTCACCTGCAGAGCACACTTAAGCTTTTACAATCTGAAACATCTGAACCTAAAGTAGAGCAGTTAGGCAAGACAAAGTGACCAGCACATGAAACTCTGATGTTCGGGGTCTGTCTGGTCTCAGGGCCAGAGGCATCCCTGGGCCCCAGAAATGCCCAGGTAATTCTCTCCCAGGAGGCAGCTGAACACAAGGCTGGCTGAGTCTTATTTTCTGGAATTTCTTTCAGTTTATTCATCTCTGTTGCAATTCAGATGGGTAATCTTGGCACCTCTATGAAAGACAGGCAAACCCACAGCAACAGACTTATTGCTCCCACTGGCCCTTGCTCAGGCAGAAGCTGGAGTGTGTGCAAGGGTTTGCTCAGAACTCTAATTGGGAGCTCTATCTGCTTCCCATACACATGTGGAATTCATTGACCAGTTGTGTTTGCCATCTACCTGATTTGTACAGACGCGTAGCTGCACATGTACTTGCTTTGATTTGTACCTGTGAAATAGGAAATGCCCTGCTGAAATTCCCTCTATCATTTCTAAATCCCACTTGGTGGAAGAGAAGAGAGAAAATATTCATGAAGCAGAAAAATATATTATTTCCTCTGCTACAGGTAAAATTATGTAGTAGAATGATAACTCAGAGGAAAGAAAAGACTGCAGAGAGATCACTGCTGCTATGTATGTTTTGACAAGCATTGCAGCTACCCATGTGCCATGGGTCTGATTTCTTATCCCATCTACCATATAAAAATAGTAATATAAAAGTGCAAGGCTAGAGCTCTGTTTTTTAAAAAAGAATAAACTGCTAAGAATAAAAAAATGTCATTGTGTTTCAGTTCAGGCATTTCTGTCACTAACAACTTCATTTGCTGACAGCCCAATAGTCTGAATCCTGCTGTTGCACCTCATGGCCCCCCAGAACTGCTCTCCCTGCCTGGGGAAATGCCTGTCCTCCTGAAGGGCTGTACCTTTTATCCCTACTTTGGCTAGCGCCCTCTCCATGTCCCAGTCCAGCCTGCAGGCTCAGGAAGATTGGGAAGTGATGCAGAACTTGCATTTAGTCCTCACCACTGCTGGTGAAAGCCAACAGTCCTTGGAGCTTTTCAGTACTCCAGCAAGAAGTGATCCATCCCTAAGGCACAGGGCATTTCTGAAGGTGCCTGAGGACATGAGAGCCCCAGTAAAGCCAACTCTGTGCAAATAGTTTTTTGAAAGCCTGAATTTTTACAGCTTATAAAATACTGTGGCTGCTGACAGAAAAGAACTGGATTTTGGGTTTAGGGGCTGGAAAGCTGGTGACACTGAGTTGAAAGAGATCTCAGCTTCTTCCAGCAGGAAATGGCCTTGCCATGTGTAGATACATACAGCAATAATTCTCCCTCTCTTAATTATACTCTTGTCCTCCAACTGTGGTGCAGACACAAGAAAATGGATGGAAGAGCAAGGAAAATGAGTTCCTGAGTTTCCAAAAATACATATTTTAGCAGAAGGATGTCCACCTAAGCTTCCCCAATTCAAAGCAGAGGAGACCTCAGTTAAGAGGGTAAGTGAGGACAGCAGGGCTAAAATGGGGCTAGTCCCTCTTTGTCTTATATTAACTGCCCTTTTCACAGAATCACAGAATCATTTAGGTTGGAAAAGATCTTTAGGAATGTTGAGTCCAACCATTAACACTGCCAGATCCACCACTACACTACAGCATTAAGTGTCACATCTACCAAACAACACACCACATTTGGGGCATATTTTTGTGAAATTAATGTAGCCAACACAGGACCTCCCACTTCCAGAACAACACTAGGACCAGGGTACAGCTTTACCAATATTCCTAGATATCCTTTTGTTCCCATAATTAGAATTACATGTATTACAGAAAAACTCTTCCAGACAGAAAACTCTGATGGCCAGGGAGGCCATATTTAAGTGGATGAAATACAGAGAGCACAGATGGTTTGGAAGGCCCAAATGGCAGTAATGACAACAACAAAGCTGAACAGAGAATGAGTAGCTGCAACACCCTGCTTATCTGTCCTGGTATGCTATGTGGTTAACTCTTCCTGGTTTTCAAGCAATCCTCTGGCTGCTTTCTGGAAGTCAGAAAAGCTCAACTAACTTCCTTTTGCCTGTTCCATGCTCAAGTCAATAGTCAGAAGAAGGACATCTCAGTGTTGTCCCCGTGTCAGCCTGAAGTTCCTTATACAGAGACAGTGACACGTTAGGAAATATCAGGGGTCTCTGGATGTTCAGAGATTTTTGAAACATTTCTAACCCATATCTTTTCACATGTTCAAGGGCTGAGATGCTGATAAGCTCCAGCTCTGACACTGGACATTCTTTGGCCATAGGGCAAGTTGGATCTGCATTATCTGTCCCTCCACCTATGAAACACGACATACAACATCCCACAAATGGGAGAAACAAGATGCTCGTGGATTTACAAGTTTCTAGGCTGGTGGGAACATGTCCATCACCTACTGTCACCCACACAGCACCTGCACCCCAGGAGACTTCCGCCTGTTACGTTTAACATAATCTGTATTTAAGATACAGCACATTTCATAAGAAAATACTCAGCTTTATTTAAGGATACAGAGTGACGAGATATTCATCCCATTCCCACAAATTTTGTTTCAATGTTTAATTTCCATTGTGGGGCTCTTTTCTAATCTTTTTTTTTTTTTTTTTTTTTATATAACCCACTATGATTATATAGCACATTCAATACCAGCTTCATTAATGGAGTGTAATGAGATCATAACAATTCCCTACAGTTCTCTGACAGTCTTTCCTTTCAACTCACTAAAATATTTTACCAATCTTACACAGCTGCATACTCCCTTCCCCCACTTTCCAGCTCCCACACAGAACACGGCGTTAACAGTCCTGAAATTGTAAGCACTTAAAAGTCATGCATTTTTCAGGGTAAGGGATCTTCATTTACTTTTTCCTATGCCTGCAGATCACAACATAAATTAAGTTTTAAGAACCCTTCCCTCAATGACCAAAAGTGCTTTTTTCCATATTTCTTTCAATTTCCCTGGTTTCCTATATGTAGCAGTGCATCCTTGTCTGTGATGAAGGTATCAGGGTGGATTTGCTTGACTACAGCTGCTTACATCAAGAGACAGGAGTCACTCCAGCTCAGCCTGAGTTCACACCTGCGGACTAGGCTCAGGGCTTGGGATTCCTCTCACTTCAGACAGGGAAGCAAGCACAGCTTTTGTAATGGAAAAGATGAGTGGGGTAATTTTGGAAAGCATTCCAGTGCATGAAATGTGAGCTAAGTGAGGTTAGGCCCAAGGCAATTCTTCACATATTCTTTGAGTTCTGCTGATGCCTGTGCTCAGAGGCTCAGCCTTCCTCTCATGTTCTCCTGTGTCAGCACAACCAACTGGATGAACTGACTTCTGTGCATCTGATTTGCAGGTTCCTGTTCTCCCACATTTTATTGTGTCATTCTGTAGTTACAATGACGCAAGGACCAGGAGCCCAAGTACTGGAATGGTGGGTTTTAAAATGAGCTCATATTGTGCCTTGTTCTGCATTGCAGAGTGAGGCACCTACACATGTACAACAGCACGTGCACAAAAATGTTCAAGGCTGCCTGAAGGACACTGCAAAACCAACCCAAACTGAGTGACATGAAGAAAATAATGACATCACTGTTATATGTGATTTTGCTGTTCTGGGAAGGGAATGATACAGAATCCTTCATTTTTGAAGCCCTCCCATGGCACTAACAACATTACCCTCATATTTATACCGTGAAACTCAGCTGCCAAAAGGTGAAATGATTTCCCCGTGTTCACACAGCAGACATGCCATGTGCATTCCTACTCAAAGCATTACTCTTCTGGCTAGCAGTTTCAGGGATTTCAGTGGGACTCAGAAATCTGTGCATCTGTAAAGAGGTATGTATTGTAAGGGTGGGAGGCTAAATTCCAGCTCTTATTTAAGCCGCAAGTTCCTGAGGCACAGATCTTCAGGCTCATGCTACAGCCGATGAGCTGAGCCACCAGCACAGCTGGTGAGACCTGCCAGTCCTCAGTGGGGCTCAGATGTCAGGGCACAGTGATGCTGAACAAACACTCTGCTGCTTCCTGCTCTTTGGTGCAAATCCCCACAGCAGGGATGGGCCAGCAAGGAAACCCCAGCAGGGTCTTTCCTCTGTGAGAAGTGTAGCATCCCAAGCACTTCTTCAATTGGGGATGAGGAGCCAAAGGTTCCTGTGGTTTCTCTCTAGCAAGTCATTCCCCTGCTATAAAAGCTCAAATGCCCACAGGTTTTCATTTAATAGGTGCCTGTCACTAGAAAGTGTGACAGCAAGCAGCATGGGTAGGGATCAGGGAAGGACAGAGATATCTTGGCACTATCATAATGTGTTTTCCCTTCAAAGGATTTTTGGCTAGCACAGGCTCCCTCCAAAGAAAGCTTTTCCAGCCTCCTTGTAACTCGTCACACAGAGGAGACATTATATGGAAAGACACAAGGGCTCCTGGCAGGGGAGAGATGCACTGGCCACTGCACAGCTCTGCAAAGGCTCTGGAAGAACAGCCCGGAGGTCAGCGAGCTGGCTCGGCTCAGGGGCACCCCTCATTAGCAGAACAAGGGAGCTGAGTTAATTGGATTCCTGCAGCTCTGCAGCCTGGTGCACAGGCTCTGGGTTGCCTCTCCTCACCTCTTTCCATGTCTTTCCAGAGTGCGTGGCTAACTTCCCTGCCTTGAGGCTATCTCTGCCTGGTCCTGAAGGTGCCAGCCTGAGCACAGAGCCACCAGCCCACAGCTGTAACCTCCCATGACAGGGCTCCTCAGTGACTTCCTCCATGGCTTGATCCCCCCTAAGGCAGCTCAGATTTTTAAGAGCGTGGGATGATGTCTCTAAACCCTTTCATCATCCCAAGGCAGGAGCACGACAATACTTTTTCCTCAATCCATGCCCATAGCGATAAAGTCTCTCGCGGAAAACTTCTTCCCTGTTTGAAGATGAAATGAAACCCAAAAAATATGCGCTCTCCATCCTTCTCCCGGCGCCATCCCGCTCTAGGCCAGAGGAGAGGAGCGCGGCCGCCTGTCCCCGCTGCAGCGCCTGTGCCGGGAGGTGGCGGCAGTCCCCTTCGTACAGCGCGGCTGCAGCGCGCACACCGCGCTGTCCCCGTCTGCAGCACCCCTCCAACAGCCAAACGTCGGGTGGAATCAATCTCCTAGGCACTAAAGCCAGACCACAGCCCAAAAACACCATTTAAATGCCTGCCTGCCGTTCGTTTCAACTCAGAAATACATCCGAGGATCTCCGGATTTTAAAAAGAGAGTCCCAATGAAGGCCGTCGTCAAGAACCTGGTCTTGGAAGTCGGACTTAAATACTTGAATGGTTTAAACACTCAGTTGTATTAGAACTGATACAGATAACTTTCAAAATAGCATTTGATTTTTTAAAAAAATGTAACTCATGAATACAAGAATTGGCATAGGCAGAGTCACATGAACACATACCATTATGGCACAAATGAAAAGAAGAAAAGTGCTAACACCTCTATTTAATTAATAATGACTTAGCACTCCTGCTATCAGACTTCTTATATTATTATTTACCTCATATACGGCACTCTGCATGTACAGACCAGTTTACTGACTGGCTATGCTTCTCATGCTTGTGTTGTATGGTTTTACATTTCATATTTTGTATTTACATGATTTCTATCCAGCTCAGATTTCTTTCCAGATATTGGCCCAAAATGTAATTCTTGGAAGAACTTATTTGATCCTCTAGTTCTATTGATGGACAGACAAGGTTCAAGGTTCATCAAATCATCAAATATTGCTGCTTCTGACCTCGTGCTTGCTAAGTGCTTGCTAAGTCCCAGTTTTTCCTCTCCCTCTTGCACAGAAATGCTTATGCAAATTCTGCTTTGATTTCTCTTTGCCCATCTTTTAGCCTTAAGCTTTGTTCTCACTTGTGGTTTTAACCACGTTGGCAATAGCAGAACTGATGGTCCCAGAGCTGTGAATCTAACAAATATGCTGACCCAATCCAATAATTTGCAGCTGCTGAGAGGATTAGTATGGTCCCCTCTCCAGGTCTGCATTCCTGCAGCCTCATCCTTTCTGTGTCTCATGCTCATCTGACTCTACCGGGAGCTGATTCAGCTCACTGGGTGGACAGAAAGTACCAAAGAGTAAAGGGAATACTTTTTGGCCACTTTAAAATCTGAAAGTGTCTCAGGGAGGTGACAGGTCAGGCCCATGCAGAAGGAGAGGGGGCAGGATCAGGTGCCTGCACCTCAGAAAGAGCAGGAGACAGCAGCACTGTCCTTTTTGGCTGGAGCAAGCTGTGTGAGAGACTGGCTCAGGCAGCTCATCTAGCCTTGTCCTCAGTACAGCTCACAGCTGTAAATAACAGCATTAATACTCAGTATTGTTGGCTGCTACCCCTTCATGTTTCCTCAGGCAGCAAAGGCTGGGAAATGTATGGTTTTGTTTCATTCCAGACAGAACAGAATAATCACACCCTATGACAGTGAGACCCCAGAGAATATGTTTGTCCCATCAAGCTGATACAACCCAGTCAGGCACAGGACATCCTGGCAAGCACTCACAACCTTGCTCATAATTTCACATGTGTTTTTTGCAACTGAGTCAAACAACAAGACCCTGAGCCAGCTTTGGAAACCCAACCTGCCCTGGTCCTGCAGGTGGCTGACTCCAGGTGTCTGAAGGCCAAGGTTTCCAACTCTTTCTTTTCCCTTGGCAACTGTAAATTGGAATTCAAATAGAGGAAACCAGGACTCTGGTTATCAGATTTTTTAATCTGATAGTTCATGCACTGCCTGCAATGAAATATTTTATTGCACTGGAAAACTGGTGTTTCCTGAATGATTAGTCATTAGAGATGTGATTAATCCTTTGGTTTAGCAGTGGGTTTTTTAAATCCAATTTCAGGGCAACAAATACTAGTTCCTAGATAAAAGAATCATTGTATTTGATCAAGCTTTTGATCACTATCTTTAACACCTTGGAGTAAAGCTGCTTCACAGGCTGGTGTTACACCCTCAAATGGAGAGTCACCCCATAAGATTTTTAACAGCAATATGGCAAGTATGCTTTGACTGTAATGTTTTAGTCCTGCATTTTGAAGTTAAACACTTTTGTCAGTGAACATGATGCCTGTGAACCTCATCCATCCCAAGCTGAGCTGCCTCTGTTAGGTCTCCAGCTAGTCCTTGGATTGTGGGCCGAAATCTGAATCTTTAGGAAAGAGAAAGCAAAATAAAGTGGTAATTAACTTACAACACGAGGATATAGGGACGCTGATAGCCAGAATGATCCAGGCAATGTCCATCTTGCTGAGACAGATGGTTGCTCTGTGCTGGGGTTTGTCCCCCTCGGTGACATGGGAGATGTTTCCTTGCACACCTGGTTTCCAGGTCCCGGCAGGAACCAGTCTATTCAGGAAGTTCCCAGTGGCGGTGGAGCCAGCTGTGGAAGTGGAGCTGGACAACCTCGTGGCAGGCACTGAGGAGAGAGCACTGCCCGGCGACGTGGCATTGGTCACCGTGCTGTGCTGCGTTGGAGTGAGTCCCTCAGGCTCTCCTGCTGCTGGGGGCGAGATGCTGACGTCAAAGCTGGTCTGAAGTGAGTGACCAGCTGCTGCTGTAGCAGACCCAGAGCCAGCAAACAGAGGGACATTTGTACTGAGATTCAAGGTTACCCAAGAGTTGTTTTTGCTCAGCATATCCCACACACCATAGCGGGTGGGTTTAAAAGGCACCGACACTGCTTCAGGATCAGTTGATGGTCCAGCAGTTGTGGTGGCAAAATCTGCCTCCTGCACTACTACCTCGGTCCCATCCCCTCGCTCTGCTTCCCTAAGGCTTCCCGAGGTGTTGCGTTGGGGAGAAGGGTCTGAATGTGTAGTTCTTGCCAGCGCCATTCCATTTGGATCGCTGGATGCTGTGGTCTGGGACTGAAACGGGTGGTCTGTGAAAGGGCTCCTCAGGGTAGGGAAGGGAGAGTGCAGGGTCGTCTTTAGGTAAGGCTCTGACGACTCTGAGAAGTTGCCTTTGAAAACCTGGAATATTTTCCCCTTGGGGCGAGACTGTCCTGAGTACAAAGCACTCTGGTTGTATAAATGGTAAGTTTCCTTTTCGCCGATGCGAGGGCCACTCTCTTGGTCTTGCCCGGTGGAAGGGCCTTTCTCCACCAGGCTGATGGGGTGGGACATGGCTTGAGCAGACGTGGGAAGGGGCTCTGCCGAGTGGTTGTCTTTGTGGTGAGGTGTTGTTCCCATGGCTGTGATAGTTGTAGTGTTCATCGGGAAGCCCTGAGAGGAGGAGACAGTGGGAGACAGTACCTGAACAGAAAACACCAGCTCTTCTGTCAGTGCCAAGATCAGTAGAACACCTGAGGAAAAAAAACAAGAAGAGGGTGAGATACTGGGGAGGAACCAGTGGATGGGGACAGCATCACACAGGCTTGTGTGTCTGGCAGGAAGAAATAACTTCCATGTTCTGCAGAAGGACAGAAGAGTTAGCATCCAACTTTGTTTGCTTCTCTGTGAAAGTAGGAAGAGAAAGACAAATCTGCAGGACCTGTGGTGACCCTATGGCCATGAGAGCGATGAGCAAGATTACAGGGAATTTCTGTGGCAAAGAGAGAGAGGAGGTTGCAGTATTGGCTCATGTGAAGCTTTAAAATGCCATAGGCAGATGATTTCCCTGGAGAAGCTAAAAAGCATCCTACATTTCAGGGGCAGAAACAACAGACGTCCTCATTTTCATCGTGGCCAAGAGGTGTCCAGATGAATGTCCATATCATAATGGGAAACCTTAGACTGCTCACTCCTTTGGCCACAAAATCCTAAATTTGGCTGCCTCCAGTCTTGGCTGCCATTAAGCAATCTGTTTTTTGAAAGAGCAGCTGCTTAGGCCTTGCTGAAAATTAGGTCAAGAAGGGATGTCTGATGAGAAGGCTACCTAGGTTGTACATGCTGTGCTTTACTTAGCGACTTAGGAAAATCTAGTCACTCCAAATGTCAAAAGTTAACAAGAAAACACAGCTATCCCAGCGGTTGTAAAAAACATTGTGATTATTGTGATTTAACACAACTGCCCTTTGCACCCATAACCGAAGTTTGGTTGTAACCTGTTCTGTGCTCACATGTGCTGTGGGGTTGGATTGTGTGAATTTTGCCTCCCACCTCCTTCAGCACTGCACATAATTTCACAAGGTGCCAGATTCACACCTCTGGGAACATCAGTTCTTTCATTTATTCCTAGTTCAGATAATGGAGGTGGGCAGCTGCAGTAGCATAAGCCTCCCCAGGATGCAGGGCTAATACGCCGGGAGTTAGCGTGACCTGCAGGGACCACATCAATCACATGTCACCATTTCCATATGTTGAAGCTGTCGAGTGTAATGTGGCTCTCTGCCTACTAGGAAGCACATGGAATAAATCCATTTTGCACAGTCCACTGAGCATCATCAGATGGCACCATTAGCACTGTGCTAGTGTGAATTTCAACCAGCAGTGTCGAGGTGAAAAATGCTGTCACAGTCTTAACAAATCAGGGAGATGAGTTCATCAAAACTGCAGGACTCCAAACTGGGTGATGATCAACTTCCAGCCAGGACTGTGGAGTGCCTTCCTGCCCCCTGCTCTACCCTTCCTAGTTGGCCAGCTTTCTCCATGAGCATTGTTATGCCATTTAGTTCTACACTATTTGGGAATGTCCATTACAGGCCAAAGGATGACAGTGACTCAGGAAAATGAAAGAAGGTCTTTGATTAGGTGTCTGCTGCCCTGATTCTGTTTCATGTTGGGCAAATGCAAATGTGAAGAAATGTGTTTATTCTGAATCCTGAGTATTGTTCACACCCATTCATGATCATTGCAATAAATGTAGCAAAAACTCACCAAAGGAGCAGTATCTGCTCCTTCTACCCAGCTAAATGTTCTGCTTTGATCACTACCCATCGTTTCTGAACCAGAGAAGCACAGAGCTCTGCAACCAAAGAAATTCAGCTCATCTTGCCCCCAGCAGCCTCCTGTTACTTGGAAGAGTATCCAGAAGATGAAAACACTGACTAAATAATGTGGTGAGAGCCAGTTACAAGTAATGCACTTTCCACTGCCTGATACTAAAATTAGNTTTTTTTTTTTTAATTTCTGGAAGATATCTCTGCCAAATCAACCATCATCTGGGATACTGCTTCCTCATTCCTAGCCAGCCACAGACAATATGCTCTTAGCAGAACACCTATCCAAAATAAAACCCATGAATTCTGTACACTGAGATGCAACCAGGAGAGCAGATTGGGCTGTACCCATGGAGCATCACTCTTGGAAATAAAAGGCAGGAGTTATCCTCCCGTTTTTGGCAGCACTTATTCTGAGGTCAAGGTCAAAGCAGATATTCTAGTGTCCATATGGCTACTATTTCATGCCAAGACAAGTTGCTGCCACAGAACAAATCCAAAGAGGAAAGGATGACGATTTATGTAGGATTTGGTGTGTGAAGATAATGTTCCAGGAAACTTTGGGCCTGCTGTTCTGAGCACACAAGATAAAGTGTGTTGGCAGATATTATGAGATATTAGATTATAATGATTGTAATGCCTGTTAGAATTTTTGGATGTTCTTTGTGTAACTACCTTCTCTCACACCTCACACACAAAAACACCCATCACTATTGTATTAATGTTTTTATCTGGGATATTCCTGAAGGAATAAAAAAGTTGTCAGCTTTTCTGCATATTGTGCCCTGGGGTTAGAAACCCTGATCTTTCGCTGAAAACCCACCTAATACCCATGTCCACTTCCTGGAATACTGATAAATCTGAGGCTTGCTCCTATATTCATAGTCTCTCTGGGGCAGTCTGTTGTGGTAGCAGGTCACTGCACATCAGCCATGGGAAAACAGATGCATTTAGCTCATACCATTAGGTGGCTTGTAAAGTATGAATAAATATTCATAGGAAATACTACATCAGAAGTAATTTATCTGACAATAAACAATAACCCCCATGACATTTGGCCATCTCAGGTTGTGGCAGTCAGGTTTTGCTCATCTGCCACTCTTTAACAGCCTCTGTGCTGATGCTGCAGAGCCACTGTGGCCCTGGAAGCTACAGTTTTTTAGGACATTTTTTCTGCTGGTTGGATGTACCACTGTAACTCCTTCAGTAACCACCAGAGCTAATCTGTGCCCCTAACTACTGCAAAATATTCAGCTTAGCAGATCATTGTAAAAATAGCCAATGCTGCATATTTAGAGAGAAACAGCTGATGATAAGGACTTCAGTGGGTTTTGTTGGCCCTTTTAAGTAGAATTAATTTGCTGGAAAGCAGAAGTAAAGCTGGAATTGGTATTTTTAGATGCTCTGCATCATCACCCAAGCATGCTCTGTCTGGATTTGCAGTGACTTGGTTGCCCAGAGCTCCCACTCACTTTTCTATCATTAAGGATATGCGAAGTCTTACAAACCGGGGCTCCTGCAGAATTCCCTGATACTGGACTGCCCTTATCAGCAACTTTGGCTTAAGCCTAGGAAAACGATAGTCTAAATTTCTGTGCATGAGGTGTTTGTCACAGAAATGGACTTATCCAGCACCTGTGACATTCTTTCCTTCTCTTCCCTCTGTCTGTGCTTCACAAATGCACCCGTACTAAGTGAAGGACCATGGTGGGTACAATGCTGGTTGTTCCCTGGTGCCTCAGCTTACCTTCAATTCCACTACCACTGAAAGGAAGCCTTCTGGTCGCTATCAAGTTCTCCTGGCTGAATTTTGATATCCCAGGTGAGATAGCAAATGTTCGTGTTTAGTCCAAAATGTGGTCCTGCAGTCTTTGCCAAAATCCTTCATTTTTTGGCTGCCTAAGGCTCTTAGAGCTGATTTTACTTAGAGCACGAGCCCTTTGGAATAAGGACTGGCAGTCCTTACAATCTGGGTGCATAATAGTAATACAGACTGATGCAAACACATTATAGCAAATAATAATAATAATTTCAAAGGTCAGCTCACACCATTTTTTATAAGGGGCTGTTTCGAAGGTACAGGAGCTCAGGGTCAGAACAAGTCAGACTGGTTTGTCTTTTAAATGCTGTGTGTCAAATTCATGCTTTTGGAACCTAATTTTATGGCTACATTATATTCATTCAACCCTAATAAGAAGGCTGATTGACCTGACATCTCTGTGGTGTGAACTGTGGTCTTGCATAGACCACAGTGTACCAGGAAGGGCATATTAAGTACCAGATTAATTAACTCAAGGATGAAACACAGCAGAGTGACAGCAGAATGTACACAGAGGGTGCTGATGTGCATTTAGCCATAAAAATGCCTTCCTGACAACATGGTGCAATGGTTCAAATCACAACAGGATCTCCCTGCAGTGATTCTTCCCACTGTACACTCATATGAGGAGCCCAGAAATGGTGTGTATAGCTGTGCGTGTGAAGGAAATGAAGTAGTTCCTTTACACCAATGTTTTAAAAGGCTATGGTTTATGTCTTCAATGAGTCTCAGGAAAGTCTGGGGTTAGGAGTATTTTGCTTTCCTAGACTATGAAATCCTTAGGCTTCTACCACTTGGAAACTTCCTTGTGACCCTTCTATTTGCATACAATTGGCAGAACTGTGTCCCTCCTCAACAGAAAAAATAAGCAATTCAGGGCTCAGCAGCTTGTGTTCTTTGTTTTGTCTCTGGACTTTGGGAGGCTCCACTAGGAGTCAGTGTCCTAGCACAGGAGAGCATTAAAAGGTTTCACTCAGGAGTTAATGCTGCCTGGTGCTGCACGGGACACTTGATGGGCACTTCGAGAACAGCCTTTTTGCATGACATGGCAGAGCAGGCATGTGGCTGTTGAGTCAGCTCATGCGTTCAGCCTCCCTGGGGCACCCCCTTTAAACAACACAAACTTACGTAACTCCCATTCTAAAGCCCGTGGAAAGGTTCCCAATGACTTTAGCGAGCTTTGGATCAAGTCCTAATTGCCAGAGATACAGTGGAAACTTTTGAGCTGCACATTTACATTTTCTACAGCAAATGAACATGCACAACGAGCTCAGTCTGGTGTTTGACCCCTTCTGGCCTCTGCTAGCTCGGACCTTGCAGCAAGACAAACAGAGCCAGCCCGAGCAGTACTTGGCAAACATTTTTGCTCTAGGAAGTCAGGAAGAGCTTTTTGTGCAGAGACCTACTGCTGGACTCATTATTTCAGACTGCCGTGGGCAAGGAAAGCAACGGGAGCTGTCCTACAAAGGACCCATTATCTACAGACCCAGGGCTTGGGTGCACACGGCCACAGTGAGGGATGCTGAAGCCTCTCTGTGCTCATGTCTTGACTTACTAATAGCGAGAGAAGATTGTGCAAAACCTTTTCAAAGCAACAACGATGTTATTGTCATAACAAAAGCTTTCTTCTCGACACTAATAACTTCTCATGTGTCTCTCAACAAACCTAAAACATTACAGGGAGCAAAATGAATCTTTAATAGGTGGAAACTGTGTATAAAGTGTGTATTATTACTTCCGTTATGGTCATTTCTTTGTAGTCTGTCTAAGCAATACGATTTTCACCCACAATAAAGCAGCCTTTGTACAAACAAAGAGTTAAGCAAATTTAATCTCCATGATTGGTTGCAGAACTGGGGGAAGAAAAAGTAGGTTACTCTGCATAGAAAAATTCTCTTCTCTGAAAGTCTATCTGTCACACCAGAAGTCCCAGATATTAACTTGCAAGTTATTGTCTGTTTTCCCTGGTATTAGACGAGTCACCAACCTGAACTTCAGCACACGAGCATTTGGTAAAATGCAGAGAATGAGACACACAGAGTAACAGCTCTATTTACAGTAACAGCATCAGCAGAAGCTCTGGAAATCACATGTACAAACACAAATTAAGCAGCTCCTGCTGACAGTCCCTGTGCAACAACAGTAACAGCAGTTACGGTTTTCATGTGGCAAGAAGTCACGATCCTTTAAAGATACAAAAACATTGCAGACCACTATTACTGCTTTAAAATGAACTTACACCACAGACTTTAAGAGAGTGAGCCTGTGAATCAAAATTAATTTCTGGCCCTCCAGAGAGTTAAACAATGGGTGATACAAAAAGAAGAGTGTCCTGTAGTCACAGAGCAAGCAGTTCCCGATTCGTTCTCACACCGCACTAGAGACTGACAGATACTACAGGGATAGGTGCTTTAAAGAAATTATTTAGATCCCCTACTCAGCTAAATACATACAGATATTGGAGCTGTTCAAGCTTGTGAAAAGGCTTACTGACAATCAGGGCAACAGTAATTACTGAGAGGAGGGTAATAAAAAGAAAGATCCTGACTCTAGCTGCTCGTTCAAGGTAAGCACTTACCTGAAAATATCATTTGGACTTGTCAGCAGACATCCTCACCTGCTCACATCACAAGGATTTGGAAGCTTCATCCCTCAGTGGAAAAAGGAAAAAGACATCTCTCTAATGAGGCAGTTGCACGCAGGAGTTGCTGTTATTGTTGGAACTGGTTTGAAGGAATGAGGACAGAGACAGCCCAGGCAGGCGTGTCTTGCAGGGCTGTGCAGCGAGAGGGCTCACTCCTTTATGGAGTACCTTTGCAACTGCAAGGCAAGATTGCTCACTGAGCCAGTCCCCCTCTCTGCCAGCAGATCGAAGGGCTGCTTGGTATTCCAGCTTGGTTTCCCATCAAGTCCAGATACAGTTTGTCTGACACGAGTCTATTCAGATGCCAGAGGATTGCTGGCAGTTCTCGTTTTCCGGGAACAAAACAGCAACAAGCACCCCAGCTGCATGCCCTTGTGAGGCTGTTCAGTCCCTATTTCAAGGCAGAGTGCCCTCTCTCCAGAGCAGTGCTTAGCTTTTTGTGTGTGGATAGATTTTACAGATCCACCTCCTGCTCCTGCACCTCCACCAGACTTTCCACTTATTCAATTATCTCTAATGATATTAATATTCCTGTCAGAGGAAAATACAGGGAATGAAATAGTGATCACCCTCTCTTCCTTCTCCTTCCCTGGCATCAAAATGCACACTCTGTATTTTCTTTCTTCACTCCTCAGGGGTGAATGGGAAATTTCAACTTGTAACCACACAGAAGACCACAGATCCTGTGATTACTGAAGTCATAATCCTGCCTCCCTTCTTCAATTTTTTTTTTTTTTTTTCCCTCTCTGTCTCTTTGGCACAGCTGGGTGTCTGGAAGAACATGCTGCCTAGAGAGCACAGAAATGTGTCCTGGGCAGCAAAATACCAATCCCTCAAGAGGGACAGGAAAATGTCAAGAGAGCAACAAACTGGGGGCTTCTTGAGAGTTGTTGATTCAGAGTTCCTGTTGCATCCAAGGGTGCTTCCATAGCCCAAGCTGTTAGTTACGTGGGCTCCTCACAAAATTAATTCCCAATATTTTCTAGAGAGAAAAGACAGTTCTTTCTTTCTTACCATACCAGGTGAGAACATCCTAACTATTTTCAGGCCTTGGAAATAAGCATGTTGCCACCAGATTTTTTTTTTTTTTTTTTTTTTTTTTTTTTTTTTTTTTTTTTGATGCTCTGGCCAAACCTGTAAGAAATGATGTTGTGACAATGGGTTTGAGATCTGGCAGCACTAGCAGCTATGGGGACTCTGACAGTGACGCCAGTGCTGATTTTTGGGGACAAAAGTCCCTATCGGGAGAGCAGGCAGGTGCATATATCACATGCATATTTCACCCACAGTTACACACACTCTGTCTTCACAGGCATGATAACTTCATGAAAGATGTAGAAAAACAGAATACAAATAAAAATCTTAGGTCTGCCTTGCATTTCTGTGCTTTCATGATGATGCTCCTTGTCTCCCTGCCATTTGCAGTTCACTTTTTACCCTTACTGTTTCCAGTCTGAAAGTTTTTCTAAATAAAGATATTTAGTGCATTATTAAAAAAAAATGGTCCTTAAAAATATCAGCCTGTTTAGCAGTTTCTAGAACTCGGGACTGATTAAGAGCTTGCTGCTGAAACAATGATTTACCACGAAGCTGCAGCTGGCGTAACAAGAGAACCATGCCACGTATTTTAACCTTTACTGGGGGATTTGCCACATCTGTAAGTAGTAATTCACCACAGATTTCTTCCCTATGTGCTGTCATGGATGGAAACATATGGCCCAAAACTGCAAAGACTGTCGTTTGGAATTTCAGATGAAAACTCTTCATAAGGACAGAGGCTCTGTGCATTCCCTTGTCCAAAAACACATGGAACAAACCAAAAATAATTTTAAAACCACATGAGCCTTCCTTGTTCTGACAGCTCCCCCCTCACACAAAGCCTGTCCAGCCCCAGCTTTGCAAATGCACATCCCTTCCTTTCCAGCCTTGACTTGGCAGCAGTTTTTGTTGGCAGGATGCTGTTGCCAAGGGAGACAGAAAGGATGTGCAGCTGGCTTTTCTTTCACCTGCACTTAGTGCTGCTGATCCTATTTGTGTTACTGCAGAACCTTTGGCTTCTAAGAGACCTACCATCAATGTCACTGGACCTTTTGAAGAGTTTTGACAATGACACAAATAGCTGTGGCCTCTGATAAAAAGCTTAAAATAGGACCTTGCCAAAGAGATGTAGTTGGTGTCACTGATGCTAACTCAAGCCAGGGTGTCCATTTCCCAAGCAGTGATAAGAAAGGGGAAAGGAGGATTCAAAGCCATCCTAAAAAGATTTCTGAAAGCTCCCCAAACAGTGAGTAACTTCACATATATAAAAGTTATGTGCTTGGTTGAAGGCAGCTGTGGCTCTGGCAGGCTATTCACTCCATCCAGAGGCTGACTAGTACCTCAGAGAGGCACCTCTCCTGCATTAGCAAAAGAGGTCACATTGAGGATCATCAGTTTTAACTTGATGTCATCCTTCAGGTGATGGAAACTAGGTGACAGGAATCCCACCCATATCCCTTTACCTATTTACATTGCATCATCATAAAGCAAACCATAAAGGGATAAATAAAAGTGATGTTTGAAAAACTGAAGTGCAGCTTCAGTGCTTCCTGTGTTGTGATACTTTCCAGGAGATGAAATCTCACTGCTTTGGACATCCAGAATCAGTTTTTACAGAACACCAAGTGAACAACAAGCTCTAAAGAGCAACACTACATTGACGTAAAGAGTGGACTAGAACAGGGCCTGACAGCTTTTCCATGGTGAAGCATTTTTCTTTCACATATTAGAGGGTAAGTAGGCAAACACTAATTCAGCTGAAACTGGAGCTGCTGCCTCTCAAAGAAACAGCACACTAGGGATCAGCTGCTCCTGGCCCCTGCAAGGCAAGATGTCTGGTGCCTGCTGAACTGGAAAGTGGTGGGTAGCAGGAGGAAGTAGGAGCCACTTCTTCATCCATAAACCTTTTTCCAGAAAACACAGCTCTTGGGCCTGCAGCATTCCTTTCAAAATCCTTCCACTTGCTGTTGGAGGCAACCAAGTCCAAGGCATTTGATTCTAGCTCCAGATAATATGTCTTTTCCAAACCTAATTTCTTCAGGACTAAGCCTCCAGCTCTGAGTAATTTACACTGACTTACCTATCAATCAAGGAAGCTTATTCTGGACTCAGGATACTCTTTCATTACAGCACAGTCATTTCAACTTGTCTTTTCTAAGGAAACATTTAAAGGAACAGACCCAGTCTATCTATCCTCTATCCACCCAATGTTTATCTTTCTCACTACTTCCTGATCCATGGCTGATTTCAAACATTGTAACACACTGTATGACAAATGGTGAGGGGGAGCCGAGCACCTCACTTGTGCCTCCCTCTGCTTCGATAGTGCAGACCTTCTCCTCTACTTGAAAAGCTGTGCTTAAATTCTCCAGCTGCAGGCACAGAGACACTGATATTGCAGCCAGGAGGGATGCTGTAGTTATGCACAGGCTGAAGAACTTCTATAAACCCTGAAGGTATTTCTGTCATTTCATCTATTCACTGAAAGTAATTTGGATGATTTATTACTTATGCCCCCTTCAAACACATTATTACTTCCAAGTGCCTGGTTATCCTTGTGCTTGATCTCCAATGAGAGCTGGTAATGAGGTGCTTGCACTGATTTGTTATATGAGCAGATAAGACACAATTAGAAAGTAATTACTATATTTACCTGCAGGAAGGCTTTATTCTGATTTTTTGATCATTTCTAGTTGAATGAAAAGGGACACTTCCTTAGAGTAGGTAAGTGGGCAGGGGACAGAGGAGGATTGTGCAAATCATTTACAGTCCCAGTTTATCACCTGAGCAAGTGAGAAACAAACCAGGTCAGGATCAAGGGAGTCAGCATTTCTGGTGTGGGGGACTGGGGACTGGTCTGGGGATGCAAAGGGTCAGATGTAAATGGAAATTATTCCTAAGATGGACTTGGGATATAATAGGGAGTGAAAGTTTCCATGTCCAGATTTTCTCCTGTGAGAACAGCACAAGGATGTAAGGTTTCACATAAATCAGCCAGAAAGGCTGTAACGTGCTGCTTTTATTATCTGATTTTATTATCTGCTGGATTATACAAGCTAGCAAGGCCTCTGGAGTGGATGTAAGGTTGCTAGGGAAAGAAGTGAGCTCTTTTCATTTCTATTCGTCCTTCCTACAGACTAGAAACAACTTTCCTTTGGCTTCTGGGACAAAAATTTGCATTGCCTTTTTGCAGTCTTTAAATGAACTTGGCTTTGGCTAAAGCTGATTTCAGAATAATCTGGATGTTCATCATGGTCCATCCACTCTGAGCCACATGGATGCTCTGTGAGCTACTCTCCAAGGAGCTCTGCTCATAGCCGGAGGGGGTCAGCAAAGCCCCAGCACAACAAAAAACCAGAGATGTAAGCCTTGAACTCCAGAATGTCAGAGGTGCATGTTGCATTAGGACATACAAAGAAAAAAGGGGAAGGTTAAATTCCCTTCTTGAAAATATCAGCTGCTGGCTGCAGAGATGAAGAATGGGGGTTTTGCTCCATTAGGTGAATTGCAAGATTGCACAGGTATGGATTTTTTGCCATGCTTTGGAGCTGGGTATTTGTCTGGAAGGAATGATGGTTCAAGTTGGTGTAGTAAATCATAGGTACTTATAAGTAAGGTCACAGTAGGAGCTGGATATAATTTCTGCTAATGAGAGCAGGACTCCACTGCTTGTATTTCACTCAGTGTTATTGCTTCTGAATTCGATTCAAGAGGTGGAGATACGCAATATCATACACAAGGAACAGAAGGATGAGATGGCATGGTGACACAGAGTATTTGATTAGCCAGGGGATGAGTAATTTAAATAGAAATACATGTGAAGTTAGGTAAAGGATCTCACTTTATAAAAATCTGCTCTATCAACTCTGCAGTTCATTCACTTCTGCAATTCTTATTTGCAATTCAGCATGAATGCAGTTACACAACAAAGTAAAATGTTTCACCTTTCTGTGTGGATGGCCTCTTTTTACATCCCCATTTGCATTAAAAAGAAATAAATGATATACTACCAACTGTGTGTGTGCTGCTTTGGAATGCAATTTTGAACATGTGTTGGTCTTTTCACAGGAATATATTGCATGGCTGAAGCATCATTTACGTTCAACGATTTAAGTGTTCATAGTGGACTAAAGTCATCCTGCCTTACACATGATGGGCTGGCACTTGACATCATCGACATAGAATAACTGTTTGGAATTATAGCAATAATTATGTGCAGGCACCCTACTGCAGCATTATTCACACAGTACTTTACAGGTAAGATATTTTATTTCTCTCTCTTTTCTGGTTAAACCTGCCTTTATTTATATTCAGGAAAGAATTTACTTTACCCATTTCTGAAATGTCATCACCTCCACACTTAATTTTATTTTGGAAGGAAATTGGACTGACAACCCTAACAACTTCTGATTATTCACAGAACAGCCCTTGTGAAGAGATTAAGTATACCAGCTTTTCCATGTTGCCCTGTCAGCATACAGCCCTTCAGGGATCTTCTCTTGATGTGAAAGTTAGCTCAGCCTCAATGCTCATTCATCCTTGACTTCTGTTCCGTTAATACCAGTTATGTTGTTGGTGATATGACGTGGACATCTTATCTCTCCCCTTCCCCCTCCAGAAACTATACTGGGAGCCTCATTTCATTTCAGTCAGGCTATAACATAGCTCCCAAAGCACACTGCTTATTTTTCAGCTACTGCAGATGGGAGCCAGCATCAGAAGGGAAAACAGAGGGCGGCTGCTCTCCTATCTCTCCCCTGCACCATCTCCCCTCCAAGAGCACGGTGGCTGCACAAAGCTGTGCAGCAACCTTGGGTGGCTACTGAGAGCACCAAGTGCTCGGAAACCTCTGCCTTTACAGTACATGGGTGTCCCATGCTGAGAAAGCACTGCAGGAGCCAGGTCCTGAGGTGCTTGTCCTAGTGCTTTGCAGGGAGATGTGCCTCTGCCCTGTGGCCCACCTGCACAGCTCTTGACGGCTATAGATTTTTTTTTTTCTGGTGGAAATGCATAAATGCCAGCCATGGAACAGCGACATTCAATTTCTAGTAATGTCAGTGCCTACCTCAGTGGTAGCACCTGGCTTCACTGCACTGCCCTTAATATGTGTGAATGCTTGGGCCTCAGAGAGGGGTTGAGATTTGCTGGCACATCGGCAACAAACTTCCAACACAGCTGTGAGTTGTTTCCTTAGAAACAGTGCAAGTGCAAACATACCCAGAGGTGCATTTGGAAAGACAAATTCATCTCTGAAATAGATAATAACATGTTTTTACTGCATACACTGCTCTTTTCCAGGCTTTCCTTGGTCTGGACTTAATTTATTAATATGCAAAACATAATCTTGAAACTAGGATGCAGTGGAGCTGTTGACAAACAAAGAACTTTCTGTTCAAGCACTTTGAATGAACTACAATTAAACATCACTCTGAGTCCTCACCAAATAGATGCTGGAAGAGCTGTGTGGCAGTCAGATGTTACATTCCTGTGAAATACAATGATAATACTGACATGAGTGTCTTGTCACACTTTTGCCTTATTACATTTTCCTCCTCTCTCTCTTTTTAAGCATTCTCAGCTGTCATTGTACCCGAACAGCAAAATCACTCTCACAGTAAAGTGCAGTCTCAGGATGTAATTCTGTTTGGAGACGGAGCACTAAGTATGGCACATCAGCGTTAAAGCTGCAGGAGAACATTAGTCCTTGCATTAGCATTAACTACCGTGGCTAAGAGAATATATTAGCAATAGCCTTAGCAAAGGTCAGGACACCAAGAGGAAGGAATATCAAGAAGCATTATACAAAGGACATAATTTTAAGTGCAGAGTTTCAGCCCTGCTCAGTATGCATTCAAAGGACTGGATGGAAATAAATAACAGAAGGCTTGCTTGAGGTACCAATTCCAGGACCATAGAGAGCAGCGTCAGGAAAAGTCCCCTGAGACTGATGGTGGCTTCTGCTGCAGCAGCGTAAATCCAGGAGAACTCCTGTGCAATTAGGAAGATTATTCAACATACAAATGACTCTCAGAGGAGAACAGAGGAAACACTAAATGGATCTGAAGAAGTAAAACACAGCTGGGAGTTGAAGACCAGTGACCAAATTAGGAGTAAAAAAAATACGAAGATTAAGGGCAATTAAGAAATGCAAGAAGTAGTCAAAGGAGTGGAAAGGCTCATCTTTTGCTATCTTCAAATCTGGGTGGTGAGTGGACCATCTGAAGCCATTGTCATAGCTTAGCACAACCTTGGTAGGGGGCTTGGGTGCTCAATTTCGCTCTTTACCTTGTTTGTTGGAAATCAGTGTTTCGGTCAAATATGAGATTTCAATAAAACTCAAGTACTTGCATATCAAAGATGTGTAAAACAGCTTCTTAGGCCAAGATTACTCATAAACAGTAATTTGTTTATAGTGGCTAAAAACAAGTGATCTGGTGTGAACCAAGATCAGTGGCTGAAATCCCTAAGGCAGCAAGAAACCTGCCCAAGGTTGTAACTTCATGCAATCAGAATTTGCCCTCTTGTTTTGAGCACTGCCTCAGAAAGGCACTGGAGTGAGAGCTGTGTCCATCTGATGTCGGTGGCATCATCCACATGCCAGAAGTGTCACACATGATCACACTTTACTCAACTGGGACTGAGGTGGGAGCAGGCTGATAAAGCAGGGGGAGGAGCAAAATTTGCATGTAGCTCTGCTCTTACAGGCCTAAACCACAGAAGAGCTTTGGGGGGATGAACAGAATACAGCTCTTTACAGAGATACATTACATTCCCATTACTCTGTGCTTCTTTATTGTATATTTATTCAAAAGTGTCCCTGCTGGGATCTGCTCCTGCAGACAGTAACACTCACTGTCAAGTACATTGCTAGAAACACAGCAGCACCTACAGGAACATTTCTATTGCATTACAACTATTTCCTGAAGATGACCTTGGGTCCAAGATATTTATCAGATGTGCAATAAAACAAAAAGAGGAAAAAATGACACGGCAACAGTTTGCAATTATTTGTTTGTGAAGGTGGTGTGGTTTGAGCTTGCAAATTACAGGCAAGCACTTTGTACTTGCTATGGTAATAGAAAGCATCTCTTACTCAGAGCCCATGTCAGTTTCTGCCTTGGTCTAAATTAATGTTTCCAATTAGTCCTGTTTTATTGTGCATCCATCACAGAACATTCACTGTTTGGGCTTTGAACAGTACAAATCCATATACTGGTAATTATGAAAAAATACATTTCTTAAGACACAAATGTTTCATATTTATCATCAGTGCCTTGGGCACATTACAGGGTGGTTTTTTTTTTCTGACATACTTTTAATTTCTACAGTCAGATTCATCTTTGGGTTTAGTTACTAATTGAAGTTCAAAGACTGTATAACTCTTTGCACTGGGTTCAGGCTTGGCTAACTTCAATTTTTCAGCATGTCCCTTGAAAAATCATCAAGCTACCATGCACATGTCTACCAAGGCACTAACTGATCTTCCAAGCTACGTGGCACATACCATGCAGGAGGAAAAAAATATCCAGACTTATTCCCTGAAATTACATCATATTACCTAACTTACCAGTGCTGTTTCCAAACTTTCCCTCCTTTCCTATGTAAAATCTTGGCACATGTTAAAAATGTATATGGAACAGTTCAAAAAGAACTGAAAGGAGGGAATAATGTACCTAAGGCACAGACCAAAATTATGGTTCCCTAATAAGCCTGTGGTTTTAAGAGACATATAACTGTCACAATAATTATTTAGCATGGCTAAAACATTTCAGGTTTGGAGTCAGTCCAGAGGTGATATTTCCAGAAGAAAGGAGGAGAAGGAGCAATGCAAGGCCCAACCCTGAACTGAAACAGAGGCAGTGCTGTCTCTGCTCACTCACTGGGGTCTTGGGAACAGCTGGACACAAACACCCTTTCACCTCTGGAGCAGCTGCACTTGGTAGAGCATGATTAAAAGGAAACTATGATGACAATTCATACAAGCTGGTTTAAAAATGATTTCTGAAAACAAAAGAGAGATTTATTTTTTTTATATGGAGTTACTGGAAAGCAAAACCTCTGACACCAAGATTTTATCTGAGCAGGAGATTTTAGCTGATCCTTTACTGCCCAGTTACCCATACAGCATCTCTGGAGGCACAGGAAGAGCACAGCCTCCCTCAACAAATCCCTTCTGATACAAGAGGACTGTCTGTGTAGCACTGAATTATCTGAACAGCTCTATCTTGCTGCCTATGATGGACCCTGATGTGAGTGTAGGATGGGGATGGGGAGGAATGGGAGAGAATGCAGCTGGAGAGTTCTGCAGTGTGGTTTCTGGAATGGCAGCAAAGAGATGTGCCCAAGGGCAGGCTGAGTCACTTTGCAGAGAGCTGCTGTGCTTCACAGCAGCTTGAAAGGGAAACATTTTAAATCTTGCTCCCTTTGTGCCTTCCAAACAACTGTCTGGTGAGAAAGGGATGGCATCAAAAGCTCTGGTGCCAGTTGCACATTGCATCAGGGCATTCCTGCTTGCTGCCATGCAGCCCATATGGGACAAAGTCAAGGGAAAGCTTAGCAGGGATGAAACCAGCAGGTTGCAGGAGAAATTATTCTTTAAAATCCTTTAAGTTTTAATGAATATTCAGATCTTTTTCTACAGCAGGCTAAAACTTTTCCTGTGTGATTCCATGAAGGGTATTTAACTCTAGAGGGTGTTAATTATTCACAAGAGGTGAAGGTAAAGAGCCAGTGGAACACAGCGCTCCAGCCACATGGATGAATGAATGGATGGATGGAAGTGGTTCATCTGGCCTGCCCAGCAACAGGATCTGTGGGATGAGCATGTCCCATCTATGTCCCTTCATTTTCAGTTCCTGGCCCAGGCAACACACGTATCAACTGTCTTGTAGGCTCTGTAGAGCAACAGACCTGACCCTGAGCTCCTGTGAGTCATCTGGCCCTACTGAAAGCCAAAGAGCATTGAAAGCTGGAGTCATCCTAGGGCTGGCTCTGCAGTTGGACAGCTGCAAGGCCAAGAGCACTCTATCATTACCACACCCTGAGTGCCAACAGTGCACACTTACTCCTCCAGAGCTCCAGTCTTGGTGGCATAGTCCATTAGCAGAATCACGTCAGTGCATGTTTCTCCTTACACATCCCTCCTGAGGCAGTGCTGCCACTAGCCTCAAACAAATGAGCTGATTGCAAGGGGTAAAAAAGGAATGGGAGGTCATAGGTGGACAGCAGAAAGGGAATAATATTTTTAGATGGTAGGACAAAATAACCACTTGTAACATCTGTTTAAAAAATATGATTCACCCATTCATTCATTTGTTCACAGGCATGAATATGATCAAACTCACCCTGCACAGACAAGGAGTTGCTGGTGGCAGCTGTGCAAATCCATTCCTAGCAGACACCTTGTGGCATGCATTTTCATGTCTTTTCATGACATGTGTATGATTAGGCTGAATTTTCTTTGCCCCCCTGTGCACCCACAGGTACAGGTATGTTAGAGCAGCAGTAGTGAGGGAGTAAATCTGGGCATACCAGTGTTAGGTACAATTAACACATGCATTTATATTTCATGTTTACATTTTGTTCATGTTTTTATCAATAAACAAATTGGAAAAAAAATGCAATCTATTGTAATTTAGGTCTTACCTCCTTTCCCAGTATACATATCAAGGTCTTTCATTTGCTGGAAGTTAGAAAAAGCTACTGATGCAGGCTGCCCAAGGAAGGCAGTGCTATGAATCAGATGGAGCATTCTGGTGTGGGTCTGAAGTGTCCACACTGCATCATCTCCATTAGGAAAGGAGATAAAAATCCAGGCATTTTAGTCTCCTTTTCAGTCTCTATTACAGTCCCCGAGCAAAATTACTCATTTGGAGGTATTACCTCTACATATGGCAAAATCTTCTACCATGTACATATGGCATGCAGCATGTGAATATAAAGTCAATTTGAAAGGGTGCCTTCTAATGCAAAGTGAAGACACAACCACATTTGCTTAACCCCAAATACACGTCATGACAACTGACAGTCAGCTGTGGTGTAAGAATGGAGTGCTCTACCTCCAAACCACAAGAGGTAAAATCCTTTTGAACTGGGTGGAACAGAGCTCTAGCTGACAAACTGACCTCAGCTAGACCTGGAGGGCTCTG
Organism: Aegithalos caudatus; assembly: GCA_013389925.1. Taxonomy (NCBI): domain Eukaryota; kingdom Metazoa; phylum Chordata; class Aves; order Passeriformes; family Aegithalidae; genus Aegithalos; species Aegithalos caudatus. Next base: position 179,707 of record WEIU01009310.1, on the reverse strand, counting down.
CTGACGGACACCTCTGTCAGACTAAGCAGAGAATTTTGTCAGAGATGTCAGGGGATGGCTGGGTCATTTGTGGAGGTGTCTTTTGATGGTTTAGGAGTAGAAAGACTTGGTTTCATAACAGCTGTTCATTTGCAGTTTGCCTGACACAGCACGTGGCAATTCAATAAAGGCTGGAGCTGGAAAAATCCACTTTCTGTAAATACGTTATGGGTTTAAGGGGTTTTAATATGTCTGTTCCCTTTAATGATTTGCAGTCTACAGTGGTTTTTCTTAGGTCAAGAAGCTTATTTGAAGATGAAGGGGCAGATCTGGTCAAATTTTATGTGGATTTCACACAAGTGCTCAGCTTGACAGAAACAACAAAATTCACCCAATGGAAAAGCCAAGTCAAAGGCTGATTCAGACTTACTCAACGGATTTATGTGACTGATCCCTCGATATTTTGATGAGATGTTATCCATACCTGTGTTCTGGGTTTCTAAAAGTTGAGTTTGTCTCTCTCTACTGCCACCAACATGTCAAGTCAAAGCCCAAAAACGATACTGGAATTCCAGCCTGAACTCTTTACTACTCCCTGGAATGGGTAAGATATTAGGGAAACCTCTGCAGATACCAGCCTTGGAGAAATGCTCTAGGGAGGGAAAGGAAGAAGGAAGAACAAAGGAGATACCCCAAGACAGGGAGTGGGGAGAAAGATAGAGGAAAGAAAAAGGGAACAGAATAAAGTAAGAATGGAAGATGGCATATTTTCTTACCAAGCAATACTGGATGTAAGAATTATGTTCAGAATAAATAATGTTATCTGAAAAAGATAATTGCTTGTATATGGCAAAATCCTCTTTCTGATCATTGCAAAAACTTCCTGTTGACATGGCTGAGATTTTTACTCCTTGCTGAATGAACATTACTTATACTTTGGCCCAGAGTTTGGCATCAGAGCTGGAACTTGGCCTTTCATGCAGAATAAATCTGACATTCCTCCCTTCAACCTCTGTTTAACATTCTAGGAAAAATGAAATTCTTCATCAGTATGTACAAACTGTGCCAGGATGAGCTCTGCCCTCAGACTGGCATTTCAGGAGGGCTGTGCTGCAGTATTTCAAAGCAAAATTTGGCCTTCAATTCTAATTGCTCCCAGCTCTAGAAATATTGATTTTCTTCAGCCATGAACTGTTTTCTCCTTCATCACCGAGGTCTATAAAACAAACTGGGTTCAAATTTCCTAGCGTCAGCTCTTCCTGAGTTATGAGGTCAGAGAAGCTGCAACCGGAACAAATAGGAATAGTTGGTTTCTCCTCACACCCACATATCATAAAAACAGCCAGGCTGCTTTTGCTGAGAGTTCTCAAAATATTCACCTTTAGACTGAAAGGTACATTGTTACCCCTCAAGTAACTTTCTTGAGAAAATTAGGAACAAGTGAAAGCTGTGGAAGAGCCCAGAAAAAGAATGGATCTGAAGCAGTAACAGTGGTTTTGTTTCCAGAGAAGTAATTAACAATTCCCACACCTCCATCATAAATTAGCTTTGGAAGAGCCTACATGCTCCTGAGTGGGACTGTGGCTTTCTTATTTCCTAGAAGAGACATTTTTGCTCATAGCATCGGATAATCATAGGCTGTTTAGGGAAATTTTAATCTGTTCCTTATGTCTCACAGACAGGAATCCTGCCAAGATGACTATCGGGAACGTGTGTAAGACTTCCCCCAGATCTTTGCTCACTGCCTGCTTTGGCAACCCCATCTTTCAAACTGAACCTTGAAGCCCAGACCACAGCAAGAACCATGCTCACAAAGCCTGCCCAGGGGTTTTTATGCCTTTAACACTGAGATGTTGGCTGGATGGGGAGCCTGCTCCATGTCAGGCATTGCAGGGACATTGCAGTCATCCGGTCACTCTCTGAGGAACACTTGTACCCATGTTTGCCTTCTGCAGCTTTGATGGGATGAAATGAGATTTTTAAAATTCCGAGCCACTGGGAGTAAACCCCACAGCTCCAAATGCTCATATCCGAAGGTTCAAGGAGGAATTTGGGTTGGGTGCTTACAAACCAACTTGTTTTGTTGCATGTGAGATATATAGACAAATACAAAAAGAACAACAACAACAACAAAAAATCTGGTTTACCCTTAGTCCCTTTTTAGCTAAGAATTACTTGCACTTGAAAACCTTCTGACCAGCCTAACAGCATGCACATCCTTAGCCAAAGGCAGTGGTTATGAAACACCATATAACTACATTTTTCCACATGTCATTCCCTCGGACAGGGAATCTCTAGTACAGCATGAAGACACTGAGGACATCACGTGGGGTGACCATGTGAAAACATGCTATTACTCAGTTGTCACTCTGTCAAAAGCTGCAACAACTCACTGCTCAAGTGAGCCATGAATGACTTGTTTTGCTCCTTCTCAAGCTCTCCTGGCAAACATAGAAATACTAAGACACTAATGCCCATATCTCGATCACCAGAAGGAAGGGTCACTGAGATGCTGAAATACATTTTTATGGTTATGAAGGGCATGTGCTGTGGGAAAAAGCTATTTCTCAAGGATCCAGGTACCTTCTCTGCCATTTTCGCCTCATGCTCTCAACACAAAAACTTGCGGAGTCCACCTGTGCCACCAGGCTTCCCATCAGGTTCAATTTCACCCTGGTGCTCTGACAACAATCAGGGCAAAGCAAGACACAAGGGGAAGCAGGATCTCCCAAACATGAGGCACCTACAAGGCACTGAAATCATAGGGGTTACAGAAACAGAGCTGAGGGCAAACCTGGACCCATTATCTTCTGTTTTGAGAAACCAAGTATAATAGTGCAGCTCTTCCTCTCCAGAAACAAGCTACAGTGTTTGCATATTTATGACGATTTGCTCCCCAAGGTGCATCACACAACTCCCATTTAGCTAAAGTGGGTGACCTGGGAATGCTGAAAGGTGGAGAGACAAATTAATAGGAGGTTTGCCACTCAGACTTTCAGTGAGCACACAGCATTCTTATTTAAAAATAATAGTATAGTGGTAGTTATAAACCATCTGCAACTCAGGATTCAGGAAAAAAGTAAAAATTTGATTAGAAAAACTTTTCCAAGCCTGAAAATAATGGTACGCTGCAATAGTAGCAATGATTTTGTTGTACTGCATGTGAAACAAGTTACACTGGTGGTCAGGTGACCATGTGTTTTTCCCTGCCTTTCCAAAGGGCAGGTGATTTAGCATAGGCTCAGCTGCCTGGGATGTGCATGTGGAGTAGCTATGTTCTGGCCAGAACTAGTCCTGGAGTGTGCTCTTGTTGGCCATACTGCAAAAATAAGAGTACAGGGATGATGTCTGCACCATAGGGAGTACTGATGCATCATTCAGGATTCATTAATTTTATGGATCCACTTCCTGAACATGTAGTTAATGAGTCCAGAAACCATAAGCACCAAGGCTCAAGCACGCCTTGTTGCATTGATAGACAGGCGACTGTCAAGAGCCAGGCTTGGACATGTGGACGTTTCTGCTTTACTTCAAAAGGAACCTAAAGGCTGCATACAAAGAACATCAAGGAACATATGGAAAGTCACCCAAGCCTTGACATTAGTGGTGCTGCCCTGCCCATCCCTGCCTTTCCACGAGTTGCCATAGGATCCCTCTTATGAAGCTACAGAAGGGCTGTCTGCAGCTCCTGGGAGTGTAAGGACAGAGCCTGTTGTGTCCCCACGGTGTCCTGTAATCTTCCCACTCAAAGTGGGGCAGGACACAGCTGATCCACTGTGCTAATGGCTCACTCTGACCCTGCTATCAGTGGAGCAGGTTCTTAAATAAAGGGTCTTATTATGGGGTGTTGCAGACTTCATAAGAATATAATAACAGCTATATTTGTCTATCTATCTATAACACATACTTTTAAAATGTCTTTCTATATATAAAAATAAGAAGTATAATATATATATACCACTATAAAGTATTATGTTGTTACAGTAGTTCAAAACATTTGATGCCAAATTTCACTGTTGCTTTGCATAGTCAGACATCCTCCAGTTGATCCACAACATTTTGATTAAACTATTTTGTGGAGAGAGAAATTCACAGGCAGCATCTTTTTGGAGCTTCTTTTCACATGCAGGCACAAGAGCAGCCAAACAGGAGGTCACAGTGGCACGGCAAACCAACCTCCCTCAGGCCTCTGTTCCTCTGTCCTCCAAAGGGTCAGAGGCCCTGCTGTCAAACTTGCTACTGAGTGATAGCTGGGATGGAAATTAAATAGCTGGAACATTTGCCTGCATCTACAGAGGGGGACAAATAGGAAAGGAGGGGGAAGCTGTTGATATATAGCAGTTGTGTAGAGCAGTAAATATTAGCATTAATTTTGTTCATCACAACTGCACATTCATTACAGTTTTCCACGTACCAAATCCATAAGGTTGTATGTGCTGAGCCAGTGGCTTGCCATAGCAAGCAGCAAATAATGTATGATGTATTACCTCCCTTATAATGGATTGGTTATTTCAGCCTTGATGTGATGAAATAAATGACAGCAATTTTGCTAATACATGTGTTTTCTGCTCTTCCCCTCCTTTCAAATAGGGCAAAAAGGTGTCCTTTAACATTTAGAGCCATAGGAGAACACAATATGTATGATGGTAAGTGACTATAATGTAGTATGCCATAAACTCTAAGTACCATCTGGTTTGAAAGGAAGCTGATATGAGGTATAAAGAAGGTATTTTGCACACGACAGAGGTAATAAATTCGGAGTTTGCTAGAGGATTTAGACCCAACTGTAAATAAATCCATTGCAAATATTTTGAAGTATTGTATAGATACATTAAGAAAAGATTCTGCTACTCAGCTGCAAGTTCTTCTGGTTCATCTGGTGATATTACAGCTTTGCTTGTCAAATACTGATCATATCAATCAATTCACATTCTGTTTCAGACTGATGGTGGGAAATGTATGGCATGAGCAATGCATTGCATGAACAATGCTTCTATGTTCTCCATTAAAATACCAAATTCAATAGCAAAGGATTGCTGGTTCAGGTCATCCTTGACATAAAGAAGAAATTGGATGGGCACATCATGGCCTTCTTCCTTCCCTAGGTCTGCTTGCCCACGTTCTGCTTGTTTATGAGGCCAAGCTGAGCCCAAGAAATTGGAAAAAGCAGCCAGAAGCAAGTTTCCATGGCCTAAGCCCACTACCAGCACATAGCAACCAAAAGCCCTCATTCTAAGGAGCTCAAAGCAATACCACCAAATTCAGCCTGTGCAAACCCAGGAGAAGCAGGTGCAGCTGGAGACTCCAGAGTTCAGTTCAGGGCTGGGAATTCTGGAAAATCCTTAGGATGACATAAACCCACTTTTAAAAAGATCTATGTTTGTTCAAGGCAAGATGTGAAGATTCAAGGCCTGGTCCTGGAGCCACTGCCATCAGAGAAAGGATTTCCAGCAATCTAAAGTGGCTTTAGCCAAAACCTTTACCTTGACTCTCATTTTATACAAGCTCCTGTGCCCTACTCTGTCCCCAGAGAATGGCAGAGGCCTTATACTGCTCTAATCCTTGGCATGAGCATAAAACCATGCTGGGAACCCAAATAACTCCCATGATGTGAGGACAGCTCTGCCCTTGGGAAGGGTTGGATGTTAAGCCAGCTGTTGAACATTGCCTGCAGCCAGCTGCACAATCTCCAGCTGCTACAGCTCTCATCCCTCATAGAAGAGGCACCACCTCTTCTGAAATATGTCAGCTCCCCCTTCTTTTTGCTGTACTGGACATGGAAGTCCCTGCCACCCCAAGGCTTCTTGACCCTCACTGGGTTATTATTTTTCCTGTTGCTTATTGGGGGCTCTCAGTTCTCAAAGATTTATCAGACCAAGCAGACTGTATCCAGCAGTGGTGGGAGTTGTTCCTGTTGTTTATAATCCCAAATATTACTGTTTTACATCACAGATACCTCTCTTCCTTGATGAATGCTGACTAGTCTCTTTCCCTTCAGCCACTTTGCTTAAGTCACATTTGCCCTTAGAGAAAAATGTGGCAGAGTCATGAACAGGAATAGAAGCTCTGTCATATGGAGGATACAACGTGATTATCATATTAACCAACTCACTGCCCTTTGGATGCTTGGCCCACATCCAGCACAGTGACATCAATCCAGTGCTCTGGGCACACACTGCAAGGTGTCAGATTGTACCAAAATGTCAAGCAGTGTCCTGGAAGCAGCGGGATTCTCAGGAGCTGATCAGAAAAGTGCTGCACATCTGGCTCTATCCATGCACCCCCAGCAACACATGCAGCACTGCATGGGGGCAGCAGCTCTGCTCATCCACCCTCCTGGAAACCCACAGGAATCACCCCATAAACCCATGGGGGCAAGCATACCCTTCAGAACTTTCTACAGCAAAGATAGGTGCAATAAGACAAAACATTAAAGGGACATCTGGCCTTGTCTCTCTAACAGAGATCTTCTTATTGGGGGTTTCTACAAGACCTTCCACAGAAAAGCAAGTACTTCAGTGAGCCTTGTGTGCTTTGGCTTGATAAATCAAGGATTTATAGCCATACAGACCACTGGAGATCCCAGCAGGTGCTGATGAAATGCTGATGAAATTCTGGCACCTGTCTGCAAGCTACTGAGATGTGACCCACCTGTAATGGGCAAAGGCACAGACGGAACACCCTCCTCCAGCACTGGGCTGCCAGGTATACCACATTCCTGGTGCAGTCACATATGAGCTGGTCAAGAGCCCAATACCAGGCATCGTGTAGCAAATCCAGTCAGGACTTTCCTTTCAGCAGCTTCCTCAGACTTGGTAGAAGCACAGCCACAACTGGTCTTGCCCTTTTAGCAAATGAAAGTTCATTTTGTTGCAAGGTGAAGAACTATTTGCTGGTAGGGAAAAGATAATGATTATTTTGCAAAACCATTAGCCTCTGAAACCACACAGCTTGGAGGATCATGTTAAATGTTAACCAAGGAAAGGGAGGTGAGAGTACATTTTGTTGACCAAGGGTCTCCAAAGTAATGAACTACACTCGTTGTGCCACCTCAGCCCTATATTTGGGAAGTAATATCGTGTTCATCAGGCAGTGAACTACGACTTCAGGGTTGGTGACCACCAAAGCCCACCAGAGAGACCCCTGGGACAAGAGAACACACGTGCTGATGAGGAAGGAAATACACTGATGACTTCGAGGAAATCATTATCATATGTATGTTTCTTCTGGGAAATCAATGAATATGTATGTGAACTACAGTATATAAACAAGAGCCTTTTCTGCACTCAGCAGGAGCAATATTTTGGTGGAAATATCCCCTCACACATCTGGTACCAAATAAAGAATGCCTGCTTCTTAATGCCATGTTGGTGTTGAGGAGTTTTATTTTATGGATTTTTGGTAACAATTTCCTATCCAGTCTATCTTTTGTTTTCTGCCTAATCCATCACTGAAGTTACCAAGCTGAATTTCCATGGCAACAGACTGTGAGGTCAGAGAGAAAGTACTAGGCTGGATCAGGCATCTGAAGTGCAACTGTGAAAGGGAAAGAACAAAATTACTTAGAAAAATTAACCATTGTAATAGAGGGAATTAGGGAAAAAAAAAGACAGATCAGATAATCTACTCCTAGTTTGAAGACTCCATTTGGTTTCTGACAAAGCTGCCACCAGTGGATACACCATCTTATACACACAGAAATCCAGTTTGTCTCTTTGCTTCCTTTGCAGTCAACAGCAACTTCAGCAGGGACAAAATATGGACATCCAAGGAATTGCAGGGGAATTTTCAGTCATCAGGAAAATTCTCGGTATCTGTGTCTTCTTGCTTAGTGAGAGCCTATCACATATTGTCACAGACCTTCACTGAAAGAACATCTCCACCTCCACATATGGTGGGACAGACATGGAGACTTTAAACACTTTTTTTTTGCTAACAGAGAACACACCAATGCATTTTTCCTTTAATGCTCCTCTCAAAGGTATATTGACCATAGCCCAAAGCCACGTCTAATTAGCTGAGAGTTGTTTTCTCCCTGGCATAGCCCTAATGCAGGCCCCTATCTCCTGGCCAGGTGCTCCCAAGGGACCACCTGCCCATGCCCTCAGCATCCACATCAGACAAACCAATTGAGACGGTGGAGTCAGTGGGGCAAGCCCAAAGATGGATGGCACAACTTCATTGAGGGTGTGGGAAGGGGGAGCAAGGTGGGAATGCAGGTATTCCCCAGTCAGATAAACTGTCACACAGGAGGTTGTGCTGTTACAGGAAGGCTGGCAGTTTTCTCCTATTTTTAATAGGGTCTCCTGCTGTGCCTGAGATGCCATCACTGATGTGAGCCCTGTCATATCACAGCAGCCACATGAGGCTGGTGCTGACTCTGTCTCCAACCCAGTAGCTTCCCTTTCCTTTAAGCAACACCATACATTTGTTACCACCTTCCCCTTCCAGGTGATGGTCTAGGAGCTGCAGTTCTTCAGAGAAATCCAATTAGGGATGTTGTGCAAGCCCCCCTTCAGATGAAAGCCGCTGATTCATTAAGCCACAGGCTTGCTGCCTTTGCCCAAGGAGCGCAGCAGGCATTTCCCTCTGGCAGAGCTCCCTGCCTCCTTCCCGCGCCATCAGCACGTGCTGCACATCAGAGGAGACAAGAGGCTTTAGGGGCTCTGTGTTCTCCACCCACAGGGGATTTTCCTCCCTTACTCAGGAAAGATAAAGGAGGCAGTCAGAGTCAGACCCTGAAAACATTGTGGTGATGTTTGGAGGCAAGTGAGGCAGATATGGAGAGAAACCTCTAGTGCCTATCTGGGATTTATAATGTGACTTAAATTATTGCTTTTTTCCGCTGCTTGATCTGAGAGCATATTTGAGTCAATCTGAATATCAAAGAAATTCAGAAAGACGGTGGGGCAAGGAGTAGGGCAGAGACTGACAGGAACATAAAGAAACCAGGAAGGCAGTACAGAGACGATTTTGCAGATAGATCAGATTAAAAGATGAAAAAAAAGAGTTGACCTGCCTGGCCAGCAGGAAAAACTGCTCAACATAAATACAGGGGTTATGGGTTGTTCATAGGCTACACATATTCTTTGTTTGTTTTGGTTTTGTTTTTGTTTTCTGACAGTGGGTGACAGAAAGGCCATGATACAGTTTTACACCAAAGTACTGTGGAGCAAGCTGTGCTTAGGACAGTTCCTTGGATCCACATTAGAATAAATCCAGAGCTTGACCTGGATCCTGGGGATATGCACTTAGTGCAATTGGCCAGATAAACACATAAACAAAACCTACCAGATTTAATGGCCCTCTGCTACCCTGAAAACTGAAGGGGATTGTAGAAAACTGAAGTGTGCATGGTGGGACAGAGAAGAGCTACTGAGGCTCTCCAGCCTTCATGTGGCTACAAGAGGTGGAACATATTCAGCTCCTTAAAAAAGATCAATAAAAGAATGCCCACAGCCTCTCTGTAAAAGGAACACACAGAACTAACCATGCCTGAAACACCAAACCACCATTGCTTTTATTATTCTGACCTTTTACCAGGAAAATACTTGTTGTCCACAATGCCAGGAAAAGCCTAGGAGGTATTAAGAGAGAGCATTCCATCTTCAGAGCATGTTCTTGATCACTCTGATTCTATAGAAATCCTTCCCTGGGCCACAAAACCAACTCTCACACATGAATAAGGCCCAGAGCCCATGTTTAACACCTAGAGATTAATCAGCAATGAAGGACAGCATTGCCAAAAAAAGGGATGGTTGTTTGGAAGTCTTATTAGCATTGGCTTAAAGGAAGTAGGAGACACTTGCAGCTGCAAAATTTTATCCGTACATTTTACGTATCTGTGTGTATAAACATATCTGTGTGCGCACATATGTACATACATGTACACAAACAGACCTATAATTAGTGTTTTCACACTCCAAAGTTCTTATACTGCCCCTAGAATGTATTCAATTAATTAAAATATTTTGCTGTCTTGAATTTTAAGAAAGTACTTAGGGTGTTAATGGAGAATAAAATAATCAGTCTTTGTTTAAGTCAGAACTAAGATTCCTGTCACTTTTCCTCATATGCTGTTTTGAGGATTGACTTTGCTGTGATTTCCTTCCCTCTCTTATTGACATTGAAATATTCTTACTTCTGATTCTTCTTTTATTGCTCCTATTGTTTTCACACATTTTCTTCACATGGTCACAGGTACGTACTGTGTTTATAATTTGCACATTTTCACCCATCTATAAATTGGCTGTCATAAAAGCTACTCTGAATTGGATTTTCATTTAAAAAGACATAACAATGTAATTTTTTCCATCCAGTATGCAGACTAGTTTTGCAATGAGCCAGTTAACAAAATCTTGACTTGCTTTTCTGCAGTTTACAGGTTGGACTATAGCTGCATTTGGGGGGCCATTTTCTGCCTCTCAGTTTTGTTAAGAATCTACTCCAAACTTGGCAGCTACTGAAATGCTGTGTGCTCTTCTCACAACTTGTCATCTTCCATCCTTTTTCAGGCATTCAACTTGGCTACTTCTTAAGGCTTAAAATTAACATGTTATTATTGTCTCTGAAGACCCTTCAGGCTTTGATTCCTACCTATTGGAGAAATTTTGATTTCTGTTTATGTACTTGCTCATAATTTGGGTTCTGTTTCCAATCTGTCACTTGCTAAACCATCTGTGCCATCTGGAATATGCCTGGCCCCAATTTGGTGGAATTCTCTTCCTTATGAAATTCATGAGATGCAGCCTACAGATGCTTTCACTGCTTTTCTGACAAATTTACTTAATTTGGCAGTTTTGAGGTTTGCATTTTTGTCAGTTTCTAGGCCCACATCGTATTCTTATTATTGTGCCATGGATGGTGGAGGTATATCCAACATGGATACATATGGCACGCGAGAATCCTTCCAGTTTCAACAGCTTTGACACACAAGTGAACACAAGGATTTGGATACCCAAGATCCTCATGAACCATTTTTTCCTCTAATATACCATAAAGTTACAGGCACTTGAGAGTGCAGGGGTAAGGTAAGAAATTCACAGTTGCACAGAAGGTCACCATCAGGTTCGTATTTCAGTGGTACTGCAGATAACAGCATTTAGGAAGAGTGGGATTAGCCAGGAAACGTCTCAAATATTGCACTAAGATGAAACCACATCTTTGCCACCAGTGATAAACCCTTCTGTTTGTGAGATTTTTTTTTTTTTTTTTTTTTTTTGAGACAAAAACTTCCTAAGGATCTGATTTTGGTGCTTTCCAAAACAACTAGGTGAGTGCAGTAAGCTCACAAAGACTGATGAAACTGGCCAGACTTGTAAAGGATTATCTAAATGATTCCTGGATAATCAAAATATGCTGGCTCAACCATGGGTAAAATGAAGGCAAACAGGGCCTGTGTGCTTCTGAATTCGACATTATTAAGGTTACTCATTCTCAACATCCAGAATTAAATAACTTACAAGAAAAAAAACCCCTACTTTTTAATTTGCTAACTCCTTTTCTGAACCAAATTCAGCTCCTAGGAACTAATTTATTGAGGTAAAGTGATGAAAAAAAATGGTCCAAAGAACACAGGTCTAAAAAAATGGCCAAAATTAGAAACATATTAGATTTTCTGTGAGATAAAAATTAATTTTTCCATGAGTTTTCTCCCACATCCATTCAAACTGTGAGTTCCTAGACAGAGATTACCAAATGTGAACACGCAAAATTAAGTATGTTAATATGTATTCTAGTACCTAACAAAACTGAGCTCATTTCCAAGGGGTATCCCCTCCTTAGCAGAAGTAATTTGGAGAAAATGAGAAAAGCCAGGTTATGAAGAATTCCTGAAGCCAGATGGTACCCAAGTCCATCCTGCTGTGCTTACCTGTTTTTCTCTGTCACTCCCCCATGGCTGCTGGGGTTCAATTAGCTTCATATTACGGCATTAAACTAAAGATTTGATGGTTGGCATTTATCCTGCTAGACTGTCATCAGAAAATATTCAAAGTGAGCAGGTGGTCAGGGAGGAACCCTACCAAACCAGGTTGTGCTCTACATTGAGAATGAGAGGACACCACTCACAACAACCTCCAGCGAATCATTTCCTCATGGCTATCGACATTGCCGTGCGTTTTGTGTGGCAATGGCAGATCGCTGGGAAAAAACCAACACAGCTGGATAACAGCAAATAGAGAAAAGGAAAGTAAACAGCCTTTGCTGGCTATGTTCTCTTCTTCAGTGTAGGGAGTCATGAAGCTGTATTTTGCATTATTAAACAGCAACCCAACTGCCATGGCTTGAAGCTCCCACTAAGATCAGAGGATCAACCCAACACAAGGCTGTGGAGGTGCTACTGTATTTCCATGTCCTAACTTTACTTTGGATATCTTGTTATTGTAGTTACTGTTGTGTTTAGTAATGATAAACCACACAGAGTAAGGCTAAAAGGTGTTATCTGAATTTATATTTGTTAATGTCATTAGTGTAAAATACTCCTTAGGAAGACCCAAAGCACGATGGTCTGGATTGATGCTAATGGGCAGCATCCCAGCAGGAAAACGATGCTTGCTTCATCAGGATGCTGGAAGGAGTTTGTCTGCTAGCCAAAATCTCTCTCCTACTGTTTATAAAGCAGCATCTCACTGAACTACCCCACTTTTTACAGCTCATTACTGAGCGGTGTTTTAAAGGGATTGGCTGCTGTTCAATTTCATGGCTTCAGAGTTGCAGAAAAACACCTTTCAGGGTGTCTAACCTTCCCTCCAATCTCATGGCTGCTCAATGTGCTAGGTAATATTTCACTAGGTCTCTGGCTCAGAAACACCCAGTTCGTTGCTGCTGTGACAATCCCAAGTGAACAGAAAATTCATCTATCCTGTGTACTGCAAGTAATTAGAACTGTGGCTGCATATCACTTCTGCAAAGTTGTTTGAGTCATGATTTTAAACATGAAATGGTTTCTGGTGGATTCAGCACTGGGTCTCTGAATAATGCAGTCTATAAATGGAATGTGCCTTTAAAAGAAGACTTTTTTGTTCTTCATTGTCCTCAATCAGTGTTGCTATAATTTCAAAACAAGGCTGGTAACTCTTGCTGTTCATTGCACACTAAGATTGTGGTGACAGGAATCACATTGTTTGTGTTGTAACTTTTTAATTCTCCTAACAATTTTTATGATTCTCTTCAAACAATGGATCTCCCTTGTGTACTTCTATTTTTACTTTTGATTGTAGGCAATTAATTTTTATTACCATAAAAAAGCCTTCTGAAACTCTTTTATTGTGAGGTTGTTTTATTTATCTAGTCATTAGCCTGTGATGAAAGTGACACCTCTAACAGCTCAGTCAAAAACCTTCCACTGGCAACACACACAGATCTACTCTAATGCATTAATCTTTTATTAGATTACAGTTATTTTAAAAGCTGGCATTCAATTGTTTAATAGGTTTTCTTAATTCTAATCTTCTACACTCTAAAAAATAGCTAGAGGTAGATGCTAAAAAAGGTCTGAGGCTCTACTGCAGTTGAATGGTTTCCTAGGCATGAACTGGTAATTACTTACAGGCTTTTTAGAAATTAAAAATCCTTTTATTTCATTTCCAGCCAATGCCATCAACATTTTAATAAAACATTTATGAATTACTGAGAGCAACAAACTATTTCTTGAATGAATTGCAAAACTCAGTTAATAAAGATATAGACATCTCCTAGAAGCTCATGCTGGCCACCAGCAATTTCTGCCACACCTCTGGAAGGAAGGAATTTATTTGAAGGTAGTTTTGAATGAAAAGAAAATGCACATCCTTTTGGGGTACCTCTCAAATGCAGATAAAGATTAATCTGACTTCTGTGAGAGGAGAGCTGGTGAGAACCATTAATAGTCTGCCTGACTCACATCACTATTGAAACACCTAATGCAATTAGTTCCATCCTTACAAGATGGAAATTTTGTTTGTGAGAGCACGTTTGACTGCATGTTGTTTGAGTGCATGTTGTTTCAGGGTGGACTCCATCCTGGGACTTGAGTTCTCAGCACCAGGTGGGACTTAGAGTGGATGAATCAAAAATCTTTGCTGCAGCCTGCTGGGAGTCTAAATTCAGGAGTGTCTTTTTGTGGCCTTAATAGCTGCTCCAACAATAAAATATTTTTGCTTATTCACGGTTTGAAAATTTTAGTTAACAGTACTGCAGCAGGAACACAAAAGGACACTGGACTCGTAATTGTGAACAACATAGTAAAAAAACCCCAAAGGAAACAGATTATAATTTCATAGAACAGAATATGTTAAGGACTGAAAAACTGCTGATTCCTGAGGAATTTGCCAATTTTCTTTTCAAGCTTCTTTCAAATGCAGTTACAAATGCACAAACTGTTCTAATGCTGTTTAGGTCATAAAAAACAAATTGGTAGGGTAAGAACTGTTTTTCCTTGACAAGTTGGGCACCCTACCTAGTTACAGAAATGAAGACAGTCTGCTTCCTTCTCACCATGCTATCATGATCAAAGGAACAGGATGCAAAAATTTCCCCCACTGAACATGCTGCTATTCCAAGCCCTTTGTAGGCACCTCACAGCAAAACATGAGTGTCTGGTTTGAGATGAAAAGAGAGAGCTCATGTATTTATTTATTCAGGATGGCATTTTGCAGCCCCAAAAGAAATGTAAGTATGCATGTATGCATGCATGTACATCTGTAAATGGAGGTCAATAAGGAGGAGAGAGCTGTCAGTGGGACTCCTCTCTCTCCCCTGGGCAAAACCCCAGACTTGAAAAGAACTCACTGCTTCCTGGTGAGGCTCTGCCACCCCTTCCTCTGTTACCAGGCAACATTATCAGCGATGCTGCACATGTGCACTGGACATTAATTACCACTTTCTGCTCACTGTTTGTATTTTCATTTATGCGTTTCCTTTAGAATCATGAGGCATTCTTGAGTGAACAAGATTTTCATTTAAAGGATGTCTGCACCCATAAGCCAACTGTTCCAGTGGGTAAAACATGCCCCAGTTCAGGGAAAAAGGAAAATGCCTGTGCTCCTGCTCAGCTCCAAACACCTTGGGATGCAGCCTCAGCCCCAGTGTGGCTGGGAGCAGCTGTGCCACCATTGCCTGCAACCCAGAGCTTCCTGGCACTGGCTCTCCTGGCTCCCACACACTGTGGCAGCTGTTTATTATATCAAGAAATTAAACCTTCAATCCCCCAAGTAAGAGGTGCATTGGGATCAGTGGCAATTTTACCTCAGCTGAGTATTTCAGCATGTGAAATGCCTCACCATCCAGACAGCTAAGGTGTGACTTTGTCTGGCTTTGTAAAAACAGATGTCAAGACTCAGACACGTGAAAAGGCAGGCAGTAGTTAAATAGTTATTGAGTGTATGCTGCAGAGAGTGCTTGGTGATCTATCCTCCCATGCAGGAGAGACAGGCCTTAGAGGAACGGGAAAGGTGTCTCTACAGGAATACCTTGCACCTTAATTCTAATATATTAAAAGGATCTTATTCAAACCAGAGCTGTGGGCAGGAGATGTCAGGGCTTAGGAAAAGTGCCCCCTTCCATGCAAGACAGAGCCGAGGCACTGGCCAGTCCCTTGCATCCTGCCCAGAGACCTCATTTCTCAACTCCTGTTGTGAGGCCTGTTTTCTGCCAGCTTTATTTACACACTGCTGTTTCAGGGAGAAGCACCAGCAATTAATGGAAGTTGTGCTGGTGTGGGTGGGCAGCACAGAGCTTGGCATGTAGGAACAGTGGCACTGAGCTAACTCTGCCTGTGGCAGGCAATGGCATTAACACAAGGCAGGAACCCAAGGCATTGCCACCACCTGGCCTCCTCCACTACCTTGCACAAGTCTACATGCTGAACAGAAACTCTGCACACAGAGACTGCAGTGTCTGAAGAAAAATGTGGGGAGTAAAAGGAAATGAACTTGATAGGCACATCCATCAACCCCTTTTCTGGATACGGATGCCTCAATTTCCAAGCATCAATGTCACAAACATCAGAGCACTCTGATTTTGGACAGGCTGCTACTACCTGTCCTCTAAGAACTTACTCCCCAACCTTCATACTGCTTTAGATTGAAGTACCCCAAATAATTACTCCCATTTAAAAGACAGGTAAGATTTTACTGTAGGAGACTCTCACCACAGAAAGCAGTATCTCTTTCTTGCTTCAAAAACACTCTTCCATCATTCCTCCATGCCAGTGTAGTCTCTGTGTCCATGGGCAGCCTGTGCTCTCTCTCCAGCCACGCATACAACAGATGTAAAAATGTTCCAGAAGACAAATGACATGATTTCAGAAAGGGATATTATCTAACTGTCATCACCTTGCCTCTGGTTTTACTACATTGACACAATACTTCCAGTCTCTTGCAAGAACCTCCAAGAACAAATTTAAGGTATACGGCTCTTTCAATCCTCATAAATCTGGAATTAGCTTAATTACCAAGAAGAGACATCATTAAAAAGGAACGACTGTGCAACTACCTTCTCAATGTCACTGTCACCACATTGACAACTTAATTAAAGTGCTGTGAGTTTAGTTTGTATCAATAAGAAAGATACAGAATTTAAAAAATTCTTAGCCTGCTCCTATTAAAATGTACCTTGGTGCTGCTACTAAGAGATTACATCAATTAAAAGATTTTATCTTTCTTTAAGACACATGAATATCTCAAAAGAAAATCCTCGTCTTCATATGGGATCTTCATGCCAGCACACAAATGGATTGACCAGAAATAACCACCATGATTGCAAAAAACATGACCCTGAGTATATGAAGGTTGTGTTCATTACACAATAGTCTGCATTTGTTTGTCCCATGCTTTGCTGCCTGACATTGAAAATTAAGACATGGGTGAGGTAATCAGAAGGTAACCAAAGAAAAGACTAATCATATATTTATTGTACCATTTTTTGTCAGCTGAAGTCTACTTTGTCTCTGGTCACATCCGCTCAAGTGTAAATCTGGAGCAGCTGCCTTGGCACCTACGGAGTTAGAGGAACCCATTGAAAGCTGATGCTGCTCTTCTGCCCAGATCAAAAACTGAGAAAACCGCTTCAGTGAGTTCTGCCACATTTTGTGAATTTCTTCAAACATGGAATCAGCCTCAGTGAAAATCTCTGCTTCGCTTTTTAATAAAAGTATGTTTCTAACCCACATGAGCCCTTAATGCTTCAATATTGAAAAGCAACTACCTGAACCCCAAAAACACTTTCTAATCTCATATTATTTAAGCCAATTTCAGGATTTCTTGGAGCCTGACTAATGACTTTCAAGCACTTAGGACTGCAATAACTCCAGCTGGGGATGTGGTATCCACTTATTTTATTTACTAAATTACTTTTGAACAACCACTCTCCTTTTCTCAGGTCTGATCCTTGACATCTGGTTTTACAAAAGCAGAGACAAAGCCCATTGCAGCAGGAAGGCTGTGGCACTCACTTCAACCTGACCCTCTGCAGGTATTTTTTCGATCTGGACACAGAGCACTGACAATATCCTGCCTTCACAAAGCACAGCTTAAGATGACTGTAAGGCACACTTAGTCCAAGGTAGCAAGAGACAGAGAGAGAAAAGGAAAGGCCAAGCAGTGATGAGAAAAGCCATCTCTGAAGTCAAAGATGTTGAAGCACACTGGTGCCTCTGACCTCCTGTTCTTTTCTGACATGCCAGTCTCCCTGGAAAGATGAAATCCGTATATGACCTCTGCCTATTTTCCTGGAATGCTCCTGATCTGCAGTCCTTAGCAGACAGAAGGAAGCAAGGGAGTAAAGCAGCTTGACTGGTTTGTATGCAATTAGTGGGAGGAAACAGGCAGTGCTTTCAGCATCAGCAGGTTGTATCTGCTGGAGTAAGCCCCAGCTCTCACAAACTACTGCCATGACACCTAGGAAATAGAACATGCACCGTGAGACCTGGATGTTGTGTAAAAAAGCCAGTGCTAGGTGGAAGAGCAGGTGATCCAGGGAGGAAAGCCAGGAGGTTAAGCTGTCCTGCCAGCTTAGCAGCCTAGGAAGAATGTGGCTTACAGCAGCATACTTTGCCATTGCTCTCAAAAACAGCAGCCTGTGTTCCAACATTCATTGCTGTGTATGCAGAGCACGGCTGGGTGTCCTGGCCACAGCCCTGAGCTGATGGATGCTGCTGCCTTAGAGCTATTGGACTACTAGAGCTGACTCTTAGTAATGGCAAAGCAAAGATAAGGTGGTTCTGGCACCCCTTTCCTACAGGATGGCAGCATCCAAAAAGGCCAGCTGCAGGCTAGACCCATGTCTGCAGTCTGCCAAAAACCTTAGTCAATGGTAAGGAATTACAGTGAAAGATTGCTGAAGAGAAAGCTTCAGGGAAAAGGGAAGGTTTTCTGCAAAAATAATAATTTGTGAGATTGACTCCCTATTGTGCTTTGTTTCCAAATGGAATTCTCATAAAAATGTGCTGCTGCTTTTTTTCTGTGTTTTGGGGGTGTTTTTTTTTTTTTTTTTTTTTTTTTTTTTCCCTCCTTTTTGAAACAGCATGTGTTGTCTCCCAACTGTGTTGTTTATGTTCTCCTCAGCTTGCACACCAGCTGCATGGCAACATGCTGCAGGTTGCCAGTAAACACAACTGGAAGCCAATGAGACAAGATCATCTTTGAAGATTCAGTCACAGTGTTCTCCTTGGGATGACATGCCATGCCATGCCAGATAAAAAGCTCTCCATACCTCCAGACACTGTCAACAACATGGACACTTCATGCCTCACAAATGCTAGATTGGTACGGTCACATCCTAGTGCAGGAATCTTGAGGTGGCTTAGCTTGTGCAACCAAATAAAGAGTATCATCATTTGACTTATGTACTCTCTCAAAGCACCATTTCTTGTTAGAGTTTCTAACATCATTCAGGTTGAAGTGCTGTCTGGTTTGTTCAACAGCACATGCCAGCTATAAGGTGACCCAGTCATCTCATGCACATACATGGATACCTCAGACCTTCCCTTTCCCAGTTCTTTTCTTCCCCAAGTAATCAAGCAAAGCCCTGTGATAGCTCATGGCACTAGATGCAAGCTGGATTTCATCTCAGCTAATGTCTCACTGTGCTGGGTATCAACATTGGCCTGTTCCAGACTTGCAACTGTGCTTATTATATTCATCTATGTTCAGGAAATTGATTAATTAAATAAAAATACAGCTCATCTCACAGTATATATCAGCACCCCAAAATAATTATGGAGTAATCACAAATTGGTTTTGCATGTAGAAAATACAAATAATTTTGAAAAGACAATTACTGTGTCTTAAGTCTCATGAATCTTATTACTGCCACAAGCAGAAGGATCAGATATGGTGAAGACACATTGATCTGACAAAATATTCCAGCCACTGATGAATATACCTGCCTGTGGAAAGCCTGTGCAAAGCCATGATGGCACTGGGATTGGACCTGCTTCATGATTTTAACATGAAGCTATGCTGTGATGATTGTAGTCAATAGCATAAAGCCAACAAACCCTCACCAGGACATGCCCACTTTGCAGTGCAGGCTGCTGAAATCTCTGGTCTGCCAAAACACAGTCAACTGCCCAGAGCAGCCTGAAGAACCCAGCACTGGCCTCCACATCATCAGGACCTTGCTCTGTGCTGGATTTATTCCTGAGCTTCCTGATCAGACAAATCTTAGCCAGAAGCTGGCAAATGATTCCTGAAAGAAACTGGCAAATTATTCCTAAAAGAAATGGGGGATTGACTTTGAATTGTCACTGCATGAAATGGGGTTTTTTTGTGCTTTTGCTTGTTTGAATCTTAGAAGTAAAAAAAGCAACTAGATTTTTGGGATCTTCAAACATCACAACAAAAATACCATTTAGTTTTGGTTTCTTGAAAATAAACATCCCCCAGATTTCTCGAATTTTTTTTCAAAATTCAGAATGTTTTCAGTATTTTCAGTTTTATAGAGTTTACCTATTAAACTTATTACCTATTTTACAAGTTTAGCTATTAAACCATATTTTCTATTAAAAATACATTCAAGCTCCCCATTGTTATGAAAGAAAGCTATCTGAAATATAGACCTTTGCACCAAACCACTAGATTCTCTCCAGGCTGTCCATTATTCCATGGCTGGCTTGAGGAGAATGAGAAACACTGCTGTGGTTTTGGTATCAGGAATCAAGATTCCTAGAGCCACACAGGGATATGTGCTCTCAAAGAGCACAAGATCAGTAGTGGAGTGTCATGCAGACATATTTGTGTGACTCCCAGAAGAGGTCATGAATCAGCCTCCCTCTCAAAGGAGGGAATTCCAAAGACAGCACAACTGCAGGTATTCAGAGTAATCTGGGTCGCAGCACAACTGCATCTCTGAGCTGCAGAGTTTTACTTTTGTTTCCTCCAAATTTCACTAACATTGCTCAGCCTTAAGAGGTAAAGTTCTTAATTTGACTTTACCCTAAGTAATTCCAAATGAGCCACTGGGATAGCATGCGAGGTGAAACCACGACCACGACCACCATTGCAAGTTAAACTCAGTAATGGCAATTACAGTTAACTTTAATATTTCCTCTAGCTCAGTGCAAGTTCCTTAGACATTACTCCTTCTCCCTACAGTAATGCCCCTGCTTCCATTTTTGCCCCTTTCCAGTTTCTCTTTCTTACAGACTGGTGGATCCAGGGATAATATAAGGCACACAGTGGATCTGTTTCAGCTAAACCAAGACTCTGGGAAATACAAGCTTTTTTCATGTAAAACATTTTTCCTCGTTCCTGCACTAATTCCTCAGGGTTGTGGAGGAGCAGTGTTCAGTGTTGTTGGTTAATTTTTACTAATGTGTACTCTCTCTCTCTTTTTATTGGTTACATATGGGCATGAAGTTGATTAGCCAAGGGAAAAGTAAAGTTACACATAATTTGTCTTCTCTTACATTTCCATTGATCAATCCATTCAACATTATCCATTTCCCATTAATTTTCTATTTGCAGCACACCTTATTTTTAGAACTATAGTTAGCAAATTGATTTGCTGCTCTTAATCAGCAGTTTCCATTTCCAGCCTGGGAAGTGGGATTAGCACAGCACACTTGCCATTTCATCTCTGTCAGTGATACCTCACATTAAATAATTGTTACAACTGGTATATTTTGCTGATTGAGTTTGCCTTCTGGAAGAAGAACAAGGTATATGAAAACCCAGCCTACTCACTGGACTCTAGGCCAAATCTCCAGCATTTATTACACAGATTATAGGTTGTTCTGGCAACATTGGCAGGGTGCATAGAAGTCTAAGGAAGAAAAATATTTCCATTCAAAGTCACAATGCAGCAGTGATAACAACACTGCCTCTTACATTCACACTGCCTTCACCCCTCAGACTTTAAATGTAATGGAATTAGATAAGAGACTCTGATTATTTGATGTTATTGTTCTTAAAGAGTGTCATGAAGGTAGGATGGGATTTTTTTTTTTAAAGCATCAGAGAAGTGTTTGACTGAATTAGGAAATAATCTGTTAATTCATCGGATTGTTCAGGCATTATGCACACAAATGATAGAGTAAGAAACATTGCTGTTTTTCTATTAACAGTCTCACATAATGCTGCCTTCCCTCCTGAGAGTTGATTAAAATGTAATTTAAATTGCTCCTGTCTTAGAGCTTCATTGTCTATTATCTTGAACTGAGACAGAAGCTCCCTATTGAGAGGATGTTTAACACCAGAGCATTAATGATCTCCTCATTTTTATTTCATTACAGAAAAATTCTCCATGTTTCTCAGCTGATCTTGTTTATTGTGGAAAGATGAAGAGCAGGTGACATAAGTGGCAACATCCAAAAAAGATGAGCTAGTCAGTAACTGATCAGATCAGCTTTCTTTTTTTCTTTATTAGGCAAAAACCACTACCAGCTCCTGTTACCACCTATTTCAGTGGACCAAAAATGCAACTCAACAGAATATGACCTATAGCTGTTCTTGCAATTCTTTTGCCTAGATTAAATAAATATCAGTTGACATATTAACTTCAAATAAGAATAAGCTTTATTACAATACATCATTGCAAAAAAAGAAAAAAAAAAGAAGAAAAAAAAAGGAGTCAGAACTTTCTGGCTCATGATGTACTCTTTTATTAATGGAATCTATTTCTAAAAAATGCACTGTGTTAAAATAGTTGAAAGGGAGAACTATTTGCCATATACCCTGATTTATGTTTAAACTTTTTTTCCCTTTCTCTATTGAAAATAATAATGATTTGGTAGCTAAAACCATTACTCAGGGAGACTGAATGAATGCAACCCTTTTCTCATCATCTCAGTGCTAACTCCCCATCCAAGAAACATAAATTGTTACTTGGAGTTCTCTTACCACACATTAATTCAATATTAAAGTCTATCATAACACTGCAATAGAAGACAGCAAACAGAAGTCCCTAACAGAAATTGCTGAGGTTATGTTATATGTTAATATCTCTTAATTCCTTGATTCTGGAACAAAGGAATTTTTCTATCTTTCATGCTGGGTCATAGCATAGTTCATTATCACAGAAATTGGGAAGATAAATTAACTAAAAGGAGTAATTCCACGCCCATTTTCTATGACACAGTGCTGAGTTCCAAGTTAACATTTCTGATTTTGCTCAGGACTAGAGCACTCCACAGAACAGCCACACAAACTCACTTCTTTATACCACTAGCACTGTTTCATTTGCATGACAAGCAGGGAGTGTAAATAAATTTAAATGTTTCTTTCAGAAGTGCTGTGAAATCTCACCATCTCAGAAAAATGTGAATCTTAATTTGCAAATCTGACTTAGGGACTTGTACTTACTAACTTCCTTGGAATGAAGCACAGAAGCCTTGAATAAAGCTCTGCCCGTATGAGTTAATTAAGTAAGACTTGGGAAGACCCCCAGGTCCTGGGTTGCAGTTGTCCATGTTAGCCAAAAGCAAAAGGGTTCTCAGACATAGTACTGGCATTGCTCCAGCAGGGCTACCAAACTGCTGCCAAGTGCAATGGGGACCCTGCCACTCTCCTGTGCAGGCTGGGAGAGTTTCCCAGCCTAGGGATGTCAGTAAACCGCAGCAGCCCACTGATTCCTGCCAGTTGGCATCAGCTCTCAGGACTGTTCTCGGGAACGCTTAATTTACTAGTGTAGATACCAGCATGAATAGTTTGAAGTGCCCATGAGAGATGTGGAATAAGATTAAGACCAGCTGGAACCACTTCCAGAGGTACAATGTTAACTGCACGCTGAATGGGAGAAAGCCTGGGGAACCCAGGACCTGCCTGAGAAATCAATTTCAAAACTATTTACACAAAACCAGTTGCAAAATACTACACTTGTTTATTCGTAGCACAAAAAGATAACTGAGAACTGGACACTCCAAGTTGCAAGGGACTTAAATACAGTATGAGTGAAAAGTATGGCACGGTAGCAGTTTTGCTGTATACTCCAAATGCATTTCCTGATTAAGAAGGGATGTTGTACTCCCAACAGCATATCCACATGCATACAAAACATTTCTTTCTTTTTTTTTTTTTTTTTTTCACAAGTCACAACTGAGCTGTAAGCCATTATGCATGAAAGAAAGCTTACAGAAGCAAAGATGGGAGAGGTAATCACACAGCCACAAGCACTGAAACAAATCTGTATAAGGGTAGAGTTGTGTTTATGGTTGACAGAGCTAGTAGAAATCTGTTAAGTACATTAAGTAGAAATATGCAGTCAGACGAAGATAAATTATCTCATTTGGCACAGTATTAAATCTAAATTGTGGTTTAAAACATAGAATGATGAAAAAAATCAGAATCGCTGCAAGGGAAGCTGAAAAAAACTCAGAATTTCATCACAATGAAAGGAATTTTTTTCCCCTGCTCCTTCAACACTCATTATGTAGAATTTCTATTTTGATCTCTGGATTTGAAACCATTTGCTTTGAACCTCTGTATTCTGCACTCAAAATAGGATTTTATTCCATTATTTCAAGCATTTACCAAGTTAGTTGCACTGCATTTCCTGTCATGGGCAAAAGGATTTGAAGAACTGTATCAAGAGGAATATTGAAAATGTTGCGATTTGATTCTTCTGACCGAACCTTCTGAAGTAATGACACCTGACAACAGGGGACTCAAAATCTGATAGTATGTGGAAACTGAGAAAGAAGCAACATAAAATAAATGCAACATGGGCTAAATGGATGTTCTTTCCACTTGGTGGTAATTATAATTTTAACATGGGCAGGATGACTTTTGAATTAGGCATTCAGAGCCAGTAAAGAGCTGCACATTCATTCATTCATTATCCTGTCAACCTGCTTTGAAAGAAAAAAATGTTATCTTCATTTCACCTCATGCACATATATGTAGTACATCTCACAGCAGCAATGCTTTTGCTATGGAATGATAATGGGTTTGGTGTAGACATGACGTGAGGGACTGACTTGTTTGGAGTCACCTGGCTTGGAGCGGAAAGCACACTCAACCCAATGTGACTCAGAGCAGCAGAGGACTCCAGAAACAAGCACAAATATCCATGTTAGCAAATAGTGTGGAGCAACTGGTAGGAAAGCTCTGGAGTGGAGCTGGTGCTGTAAGACCCAACACCTACACTGTGTATGTGTTTCAGGGAGCTACTTCTGATTATTTCTAGCACGCATTGGCAGCTGGAGTACAACAGTCCTCCCAGGGTGAGGACTTCAGCCTGGTTTCATCCACAGAGATCAAACTGCTGCATGCTGTGAAAGCTCCCTGATGTGAACCAAAGTGCAGTAATCAGGACAGGCAGGAGATTCACTTCAAAAGTATCATCCTAATCTGAACAAAAATGCTGACCTAGCCTGCACTGCCAGTCTAAATGAGATCCAGCTGCTGAAATCCATAGTTCTCTTGGGCAAAATAACAGGACACAAATTAAATACAGTACTTTGAGGCTGCATTAACACAGTCACTTATGCTTTAGGCACCCAAGAAATTAAGAAACTGAGAACACTATTTGCTTAGAGTTAGAAGAGCTTATAGGTAGACTAAATAAAAATAGACAAAGAAAAAGATATTGAATAGGATGTGAAAATTTTCACAGAAACTACCAGTTTTGTGTATTGTCTGGGAAGGTGACAGCAGGAAAACTGTAATTTCCTCTTCCCACATAAAGATGTCAGCAGAATTGGTGCCTCTTCATGTACAAAATGTGGGATGAAAAGCTACCTCAAAGCAGACCACATTCATACTTAATGTTCATACGCTGCTGTATGTACAGATCTCAAACTGCTTTGCATAGTGCTTTTGCAGCACTCACTGAGGTTCGAATGAATTGCACATGATTAAACCACCACGAGCTGCTTAAAAACCACTGCCCAGAATCTCAAGCAAAAACTCATTGTTTAAGTGTTGATTATTATTTTTTTCTTCACTGAGATTAATTAAGGTCTTCAAGGAGCACAAGGGTAAGAAGAAAGAGGACTTGTTCCTCAGGTTAGTTTTTCCATGTATGTGCAGCTGATTTATTTGTGGCTGAGATAAACTGAGAAGTCATCATGCACATGTCCTGGTACCCATCTAATCAGGGAGCATAAGGTATTTATCCAGCTAACATGCTGGTTATCTGGGAGAGAAATTAGAGCTGAGAAATCATCACGGCATTGGTAACAAGGCTCAGAGATGCTTTGATGAAAACCACTAGATGTCTCAGTGTCAGGCAGCTGGACACTAAAAACCACTTTGAAAGTAAGAACTTGTTTATGTTTTAACAGAATATATTCATGGAACTGCAAACTATCTTTTGCTATGTGCAGATCTACTTTCTCTGCAGGATGAAGTCTAGCAAATAAAGCAAAATGAAAGAGGAAAGTAGTTATTTACTGCAGCATAAACAGAGGCAGATCCAAATTTACAGCATTCCCCTAAGCCATAGCAATCATGTTGTTTTAGTCCATCTGAGGTTCTGATTATAGAATTATATTTCATGTCTGTAAATCAGTGCCAGAAAAACATAATTTAAGCAAAACTGCAGGTTAGAAATCAGTATCTAACTAAGCCTTTTTCCTCCCATAGGCCTGATTTGCATGAGACTGATTTAAAATGCAGAATAATACATGATCTGTGAACAGTTTAAAGGTTTATAAAAGATCCTAATTCTCTCTGTATCCAGACAGCTAATTTAGAATTTCGCTGTGGATTAATTCAAAAGCAGCCCAAACTCATCTTTCCATTAACCCATCTTGATTAGCCCTATCCTGACCACCATATGAGGGGTGAGCTCCATCTCAGACATACTCATTTGGATTCAGAGGCTAAAGTTCCATGATTACTGTTCTCTTTTGTGACCAAGAGTCATGTTAAATGGTTTTGCTAATCCAATGTATGTGTCAGATGTGGAGGAATCAGTTGTATCAGCTTAAGAACTAACCACCATGATCCACGTCAATTCATGTGGTGCACAGAGGCACTCATAGTCCCAGACAGACTTTGAAGGGCTAGATCTCCTCCCTCTTCCTTAGATGAAAATGCTTGTCATATGGAGTATGAAAATGCAATGAAAAGCAATGAAAAAGTCCTCTAAATACCCAATGGAGGAGCGACAGAACAATAAAATCCTATTGAAATGCAATGGCTGCTTACAGGGGCAGTCAATTAATCAGTTCCTGTGCACCTGAAGTAGCATTAAATAATGTCTCAGCAGGGTATCCAGTAATTTGTTGAGTAATAATTACAGCTCCCAAAGAGGACACAGCAGGAACACTGTTTATCCATCAGTGTGCTACTGTCTGTACATGACCATAGGATAAACCGTCTTGGGCTGAGGAGGAAATACTCTCAGACAAAAGCTTCAAAGCTGGCTCCAGTGCTCTGATACCAACCCCAAGATTTACAGCAGAGATACTTTCACCCATATAAAAAACTCACCATGTGTCAGTAAGTTTCAAAAAGTTTTGATATGGGCCTGACCAGGACACAATGCTAAATGGATCATTATTTGGAGGCAATATTGCCATTTTATCTGATGATACAGCATGGTCTGCATGGAGAACATACAGCTGGCAGCTGTGGACAACTGGTGAAGTAGAGACCATTATTCAGAAGCACTCCAAGTTTCTGGCAATCCAAATTGGTAACAGTCAGCACAAGGAACAAATAAAAACTTGTTATCAGTTTTGCTACTGATTGTGTTGGGTTTTTTCTTATTTTGAAAGAAGTCAAGGTGCTGATCTGTGATGAGTGGTCTACCTGTCCCCACGGCAGACCTTCTAGCTTCCTATTGAGACTATCAGTGGCAGGGGACTGTGCATCACTGTCTATGAGCTTTTCACTGTAAAGGTTAGGAGAGGACCTCCTTCTGCACAGATGACAAACAGGTACCCTGCACACAATACTGTTATGACCAGGGTCTTGAAGAATCAAGGAAAGACTGGGATTCCAGATATGGCCTCCATTTAGTTTGATGTTTGAGCATATCAGTGTTGCCCAAAGATTCTGCCGAAGGATTTAGCTCTTCTGAGATGGTTATATTCTTGTAAGTCTGCCTTGGGTTTGCATGGCAAGGTTTTGGTAGCAGGAGGGCTACAGGAGGGGCTTCAGTGAGAAGCTGCTGGAGGTTTCCCCTGTTTCTGGCAGAGCCAATGCCAGGTGGCTCCAAGACAGACCCACTGCTGGCCAAGGCTGAACGCTTCAGTGACAGTGGCAGTGCTTCTGGGAGAACACATTCAAAATGGGAAAAAAGGGCACAAGAGAAACTACAGTCAGAGAAGAGAGGAGTGAGAGTGTGTGAGTGAAACAGCTCTGCAGACACAAAGGTCAGTAAGAAGGAAGGGCTGGAGGTGCTTCCAGTGCCAGAATGGAGATTCCCCTGTAGCCTGTGATGAAGACCATGGTGAGGCAGCTGTACCCTGCAGCCTGTGGAGGTTCCACTGTACAGCACAGATCCACCTGCAGCCCATGGAGGGACCCACACCAGAGCAGGTAAACACTGAAGGATGCTGTGATGCCAGGGGATGCCTGCACTGTAGCAGGTTTGCTGGCAAGATATGTGACCCTGTGCAGGACTAATGCTGGAGCAGTCTGTTCCTGTTCCTCCTCTGATTTGATTGCCAGTAAATTAAACTAATTTCCCCAAGTCAGGTCTGTTTTGCCTGTGACAGTAACTGGTGAGTGCTCTCTCCCTGTCCTTATCTCAACCCACAAGTCTTATGCTACATTTTTTTCTCCCCTGTCCAGATGAGGAGGGGAATGACAAAGCAGCTTTGGTGAGCTCCTCGTTTCCAGCCAAGGTCAACCCACCACAAAGTCAAACTCTGATTTTCAAATACTCATATGCACTTAAATTCCTCTCCATACACCTCACCGAAGACATATGTATTACAGCCTTGACTGCAACAGTTCAGTGATGGCATGGCTCAAGCTCTGTTGCAAAGTATGTAGATATTCCAGCTTTTGTGAGACAGACGTACATTATTTTAAAATATATGACTATATATATTTGACTTGGACAAAGTAGGAAAAATAATCATCATTATTTGTCGCTGTTGGACATAAAATGAAGAGTTTGACTCCAGGTAGAAGAAAGATCAGAAAGGCTTTTTTTACAAATTTGCACAGCCTTTTTATAACATGCTGAACTAAGGAACCATATAATTGGTCAGTAAAGACAACACTTCTCTTCATTGGTTAAATAACAGAAACAACACCTGTGAGAGGGTTGTATGAGAACCTAGATGTGTTATGAAAAGATAGAAGACTTATTTACATTCACTGTCCTTGAGAGGAACGAATTCTCTCAAGGGAAGAAGAAATCAGCTGCTAACAGGCTGAAAACTCCACAGACTCAAAAAATCAGAGCCAAAATTATTGTTTGTTTTAAGAGATAATATGCTTTTGTTTATACTGTATTCCATTTTTTTCAGTGCTTCATTTTGTACCTTTTGTTTCTAAACATCTCAGTAAGGGGGGCTATTTGCTCGAAACCAGTATTTCAGGCTATTTGCAAATTTAAGGAGAGATAAAGACGCTGGAGTCAGTTTTTGAGTTGTCTCTGTCATACATTTTAGCTGACATCTGAAAAGGAGCTGTGGGGTGCTAGAGAAGAGGCTACATCAGCACACATTATCTCAGGTGTTCCAGAACCACTTTTCTCACTGGCTTCCAAAATGTAGATCAGACTGGCTTGGGAGAACCTTGATAGCTGATTCTTAATGTGTGATGAGCAGTGGATCACAGCTCAGTTCTCTTGGCTTAGGGCTCTGGCCCCCAGGAGAACCTGGGCACCTTGGTGGCTGCTGGAAGCATTCAACTCCAAATCAGCACAAGCCAAGAGCACTGAGCCACAGCACACCACGGTGATATCCTGATTCTGAGGGGTCTGGATTTTGTGAAAGGAGCTGTCTCATAGCCTCTGGTAACTTGGGAATTCAAAGAGGGATGGAAACTGGAAATAGCTGCAACTCCCAGAGGCGAGATCTTGTGTAAGTGAGAAAGACAAACACCGCTTGGTGAGAGCAGTGAGCCAGGAAACCTTCCTGGTAAAGTCTAGTGAGCAAAATGCACGCATGTATGTGTCTGCTGGAAAGCATGTCTATGGGCTGTGGGGAGGCTGCAAGTAGGATCAGCATGCAAACTGGGAGTACCTAAAAACATCCCAAAACGGAGCAGGAGTCCAACCACCTAAAAGGTTTATCCACAATGAGGTGTCCTTTGACACTGAGGTCACATTCTTGAGCTTTTCCCACAATTTTAAGGCTAGAAAATTTCTTGGAAAACGAAACTGAGCCCCAGAAGGACAATTTTATTGTGAGTGAGGAGAAATGCAGCTGGTGTTGAATTTGCTTGCTGAAATACATGCTAAGAAATAGATGAAAATGGATAAAGAAACTGCCTGCTCAGAAATGGATGTTTGGACAAAATCTCACTACCCTGTCCATTGTCAGGTGTCACCTGTTCCTTTTGACTTCCAAGTAAAAATAATTTAAAAAATCACCTGACAGTAGAGAGCAAAACGAAATTAGTTTGCAGCTAGTTTAGAGAGGATAATCCTTCCAAAAGATGCATCTATTTAGTTGTTTGGGAATGAAGAACTGACTTAGCAGGGGATGTAGGGCATCTAGCTACACTTGACTGCTGTTCAGGCAGCATTATGATATAAATCTGTGTATTAGTTGCCAAGGAGATGGAAATATATATTTAAGTTTTATTGGTGTAGAACAGACTTTGCTGAGGATTAAATAAAAAAATGCCAAAATGTGAACTAGGCACCCCAAAAACAATCTGCTTTTTCAATTCAGCCAGTAGCTGGCACTGTTTTCTTTTTCCAGAGCTCTGAAAGATTATGGCCTATAATATGACAACAATAGCAGAACTTTTTCAGCTGATATTGGTGACTCTGCAGCAGGCATCAGCAGTAGCATTTACTTTAACCAGAGATGAAAGTGGCTTAGCAAACTGTGTTTGTGTCAGTGCTGCATGATACATGTGTACAGCACTGCCATCCGGAGAAAACCGGCAGCTTGGGAATTGGTGACTCAGAAAGCAGAATTATGGTCATGCTGAAGGAGCAGAACAACTTTCTTCAAACAAAGGTCATACATCCCCAGTTATTTATAAGTTTAAGTTCAATTAACTGATGATTGCTAAAATGTCACTTCTTGGAGTTATGTTTGTTGATATAATTATCAAGTAACATTACAATGTGCCTTGTTCTCCTTTTAATTATGTAGCCAATATTCTGCTAAATATGATGAAGCAAAGGTATAGATGTATGGTTCAGGCATAGATACAATCAGAGAAACAGTATTATGTTGAGCCCCAAAATTATCAATACTTTTCCCAGCAGGAGCAAAATCTGAATGACGTTAAAAATAATTAGAGTTGTTCAGGATTATCCTTACGGATAAGTTGAAGAGATGAAGATTTAAGGCTTAGAGATGACATGCACAAAAGGGATTCTGAGACAGTTCTGCACACTAATAATGATAAAAGGTAAATCTGATGTGTCTATTTACTCTGTCTGGAAATTCAATAGTATCTAGACTTGTAGAATAGCAAGATGTGTGAAAACAGAATCTGTAGAAATAGAACTAGTTTTGTATATGGTTCTGAACAGGAGAGAAGAACATAAACTTGTCTGTGTTATTCTTGTAGAAAAAAGGAATTTAATCAGAATCATCAAGAGCCAATCTCTCCCTACCTAAGGAAAAAACAAAAAGAACAGCACACTGCTAATCTAGCTAGCTTAAAATGGAACAATAAGGTCTTTTGTTTCAGGACAAAAGTCAGTCATAAGCAAAGTTAAGCTAGCAGCTGTTCTCTAGGGAACCTCCTGTATTATTGTCCAACATATTTGCTATTCTCAGTAACAGTATCAGATTAAATATACCCATATCTAGGTGTTGGATGTGCCAAATTGAATGAGCTGGTATGTTCCTATAAGACCTCTTCCTTCATAAAAAAAAGGAAAAGAAAAAGAAAAAGAAAAAGAAAAAGAAAAAAAAAGAAAAAAAAAGAAAAAGAAAAAGAAAAAGAAAAAGAAAAAGAAAAAGAAAAAGAAAAAGAAAAAGAAAAAGAAAAAGAAAAAGAAAAAGAAAAAAAAGAAAAAGAAAAAGAAAAAGAAAAAGAAAAAGAAAAAGAAAAAGAAAAAGAAAAAGAAAAAGAAAAAGAAAAAGAAAAAGAAAAAGAAAAAGAAAAAGAAAAAGAAAAAGAAAAAAAAATTAAGCTCAGTCAATCCTAATCATGCAGTTTTCAAAGTGTCCATTAAACTAATGAATAGAAGGGAAAAAATGGAACCAGGATAGATGAGCTAAGCCTAAGGGTTTGAGGGCAGTATATCAAACATAACTTGACTCTTTTCATTCAATACAACATGATTGTTAATGAGGAAAAATCAATAAATGTTCTTCAAATAAAACACCAGAGAGCTGCATATGAGATAAGCAAACAACAGGAATTTGCCAAGAGGGGATGCACCTTCCTTTGTTATTACAATAACCATTGGTAATGCCTTGACTGAGACTCAAGGGATGCTGGTAAATACTGTTTCCCCATTTGTAGCATATATTAGCTGTAAATCCTGTTCTAGGCATTCCTATCTAAGGGAGATCCAAATTATTTTAACACCAAATGTTTCAGTGAAAACAAGGATCAGGGTGGATTGTCAGTGTAAGTAAAAATCAAAATTCCAATTGATTACCTGTCTATTCCATAACTGGAGAGAGATTACAGAAATTTCAAACTGAAAGATGTCTCCATTTTGTTAAACAGCTTCATTTCAAACACATATGAGATTATGTTGCCCACACTGTCCTTCAATTTTTTTTTTTTTTTTTTTTTTTTTTTTTTTTTTTTTTTTTTTTTTGGTGGACTTGTGTACCGGGCAATCTTTATTTTATTAGAACAACTTAAGTTTGAAAACTTACATCTTGACTAAGAAGTAAGTTCTCATTGTTTAAAATATGTAAGAACTATATATATATATACTTTTCGATAGACAGATATAATTATTTTCTGTGTTTCTGTATTCAGGGATGTTTAGGTGAAAGTCTGCAGGCAAATCTCCAGCTAAAAATTAAACAACTTTACCAGCTGTCCACAGCAGGGACAGTCTGTAACTCATCTATTATCTCATCTGGTCTCACCAGCTAAGTATAGTTTAGTCTAGTGAATTCTAAAATGCCAGACCTCTAAAAAATCATAGGTTTTGGGTACTGCTGAGAGTTATTCATAGGGTGGCACACTTCCCTTTCTGTCACTACAGTGTGACTTCTAGATGCTATTAAGGAGGCTATTTTTTTCAGATGAAATATAAAGCATGAAACTAAATATGATTTGCAAGGGCGAGACAGGGATTTTCTTTCAGTTTCCATCAGCAGTAATAACAATATATCACGGTTTGAAGTTCAGGATTTTTTCTTTTCATGTCTATTTCATATCCAGATGGGAGAACTGTCATGACAGACAACTAAAATTTTTGAGCTGTTGGATTGTTCCAAAGATACAGAAAACTCTCTTGGAAGGGCACACCAGCTATTGGGTGAATACCAAATTTTTTGAGAGGTTCTGGCTAGGGAGATCAAGGCAAGAAATCTACTTGTTCTTCCTTGTAGTGCAGGCTGACAATGTAAAATTTTCAACATGAACATATTCTCAGGAAGTACCTAGATCAGTCTGTAAACTCTTCCAGTGCCACAGACCATACTGTATGTCAGGAAAAGCATTCTACATTCATAAACTGAAGTAACACAGTTGGTTTTTTTTCCCTCCTTGATGATAAGTTGGACTGCTCAGCGGCACCCAAAAATATCAAATTGATGCACACACAGTACCACAGCCCATACCCACGTGATTAGTTTCTGGCCTTTTGGGACTCAATATGCAGAGCTGGTCTGTGCTCAGCTGGGCTCCAAGTGCCTCAGCACTGGGGTCTCTTAGGACAGCAGACTGTGCTGCTTTTATTTTAATGCTGATTAGCACCATGCCATCATTTTTTACTGAGTCGCACCTGCATTATTTAAATGACATACTGCCTGCATTATTTCACAGCCAAGCAGGTCCTATCAATGCAATGGTGGTTGGTCCCAATGAGCTCTTGCTGTGTTGGGCACCATCCTCTTCCTGCCTCTGGTGGAAGTCACTAAGAGCTGAGCAGCAGTGGTTAGCTGTGCTGGAGTAAAACAGGAGTCCTTCCAGGGCAGAATCTCTTGTAAAGCCCATGACTAGCTCACAAGATGAGTGTTAGATAGGCATGAGTGCCTGCATGCACACAAGTACACAAGGAGCCTTATGGTTTGTCCTGTTGTATGATAAGAACACAAATAATTTAATCCACAGTGACAGCAGATGTGGATGAGAATTTCAAGATGGCCCTTGAAATCCAGGAAAGCAGCAGTCCATCCAAAAAGCCCTCCAGCACCTCTTCTGGAGCTGGTGGTTTGACTCCAGAGCTGCCATCCCACCCACCAACACATGCTGCTGCTTTGCAAACCTCAGCCTTGTCCTTAATGTGAAAGGGGAGCTCGTCCTGGTCATTTGAAATACCCTTCCCCATGACCCAAAAAATCTTAACATTATAAAACAGGATGATTTGTAGGCTGCATGGAAATCCCTTGAGGTAAATAATGCCAGAGTTTATCCTTCACATGCAAGCTCAGTAGACACGCCAGCCTGCAGAGCACATAATTTAGAAGTTCCAGGACTCAAAGATCCCTTCTTGTTAGAAAAGAAGCAAAACCCACACATTTAGGGTCTTTCAGGAAAAAGAAATCTACCAACTTGGTATTGACTGTAATTTACCCTACAGGCAAAGCTGTCAAGACCTTGTAATTACAACTACCTGAATTATACTGCAGGTATTGATCCTCCATGGTGTGGAACGAAGGTTTTATTTTGACCCCACTATTCCTTTCCACAGAACAGCTGGGGTTTGACTACAACAGAGAATCAATGTCTTGGTAAATCATTAAGGAGCTTTTTTCCCCTTCCAATGATAATTCAATTTAGCAGCTATAAATGCTAAGTTAATTCTTTGCCTGATAGTGTTTGGGTTTTCAGAGACTTTCTGCCCCACTGTTTCAGACAATATCCCTGTCTAAAATGGTCAGACACTTTATTCAAAATCACCAATTCCCTCCCATCAGTCTTAGGTGGGCCTCACTGTTATGAGCCTCTTTAGGATATTTCAACTGAAAAATCATATTTCTATTCCAGTTGCCATGGAACAGGCAGTCTCTCCTGGTGGAAAGAAGAGTTGGCACTACATTGTGGAAAAGAAATGTCCCACAAATGTATTCTTTATTAGTCATAAGGAAAGCTTGATTCTGACACATTTACAGAAATCAACTGGCTGATTTTTATGGAAATACTCTGCTTGATGAAGGAGGGGAGAACTGCTACAAAACAAACAAACAGTAAACAATAATTAAATATAAAAGGAAAGTTCTAAGAATATTGAGGTTTCAAATTTAGGCTCACATCGTGCAATCTGCTTTGGGTATACTTCAATTTGGCTCCACGCAGCACAGCTTGGATGACTGTCGTCTTAAATTGGACCTAACTGCTTTGCTATCTGTGCAGGGGAATCTGCACATGTATGATCTCCTGTTCCCTTGCCAAATTCCAAAATTATTTTCTTGAAACATCTAGGAAGATGGGAGGTGAGGGTATTTGGATGGGAATACAGACCACCTATCTCTCACTGTAGAGCTAGCACCTGGTGTCAGGGACCCTGCTCTTGTTTGGCCTGTTGGACATTTTGGCAGGTACACACATCACATTAGACAGCAGTGAAGCCATTAGTGGGATTTTAGTCTCATCATTAAGAGTGCAAGGAAATAAAATAATTCCTCTGACTATAGGGCTATGAGAGAATGGAAAGAACCATAGGAATGCCTAATTTTTAAAGTTCAAACCTTAGCTTCATGCCTTTCTGAGATTTGATTTAAAATTGGTAGTGCTTCAAGTACATAAAAAAATAAAAACACATCAAGAAACACCCCTCCTAATTTCAACCAGCACAATGCATAAGCAGCAGATCTGGAAGTGGTATCTTATGACTTATTACAAAGATCTGTTCACTCTGAATACTAATGCTGACAAATTAAATATCTTCATTCTACCATATTCATGGTCTCGTCAGCAGGAAGAAGTGCCATGTGCTTTTTCCCTGGCAGTAGGTAGCAGTAGTTATTATTATATTTTAAGCTATATAGTGATTTGTTATTGTGAAAGGTTTCTCAAGCATACTTTCCAAGCCACCTCCAGTTTTGTGTAAAGAAGGAACAAAAGAGGAGGTTCACTCCTAATCAGGTTTTTGATCAATGTCAGGAGAAACTGCCTGACTGAGCCAAAGCTCCAAAACATGTAGTCTACTTACTCGAACCTTTAACTTTCCCTGGACAATTTCTGCAATGCACTGGAGTATTTGTCCATTGTATTTTACATCCAAACAAGAACAATGCACGAGGAGTGGATCATGTGGGTTAATGGGAAATAAATGAAGCTCGACCAAAACCAAAGGTATACAGAGAAGAAAAGGAGACAAGGAAAAATTTTGTGGCCTTTCCCACGTAATTCTAGCTCTGTGTCATACAAATTAGGTTTCATGTCCTGTGTAGTCATGAGGTATTGGGAGAGATAAAAATAGCTGTTAATTGTTATTTCTTGGTAATTTCTATATGAAAGGTGTGACTTAAGAGAGGACTGTCTCAGGGCTGGAAAGTATGAGGTGGGAACATCTGGAGACAATTGGCAGAGTGTAAAAATAAACTGTGTGTCCTAAAATATTTTTTTCTTTCTGTTTCCAGTGTCTGTGATTTTGTGCTAAACAAGCAGTTTTATAAAATCAGCTTTTAATAGCAGAGTATCAAATGAAGGAGTGTGACTGGGCTTGGCACATGGCACCAAATGCTTTGTAAGCACAAAGTTAGGAGCAGCATTCCTTCCCTCACAGGTACAGTATGTGCTCATCCCCAGTGCAGACAAACATTTCACACTCACATATTCACCTCGGGATGTGCTAAGCATGTCCCAAGAAGCCACAGCCAGAGCAGGATATCTCTCCTGAGCTGGTAAGCCAGCTCCTGTTTCTCTCAATCTCTCTTTGTTTACATGTAGTGTCTTAATCATGCCACTAACTCTATGAACACACAGAACAAAACTCAAAAGGTCTATGCTTTGGTTTATAGGGTGTGGGCCTGATTTTCTGAGACTGTAAAGGTTTCAGCCTACCAGATTTCTCTGGCTTGAGAAAAATCCATTTATCAAGGACAGTTTTCTGTATATAGTAATATTATTTTCATAATATCTCGACTCTCATGGTCACTGCTCTTCCAGGTGTTGTTTCTGTTATTTAGCCAATGAAGAGAAGTGTTGTTTTTGCTAACCAACTACATGGTTCTTCAGTGCAGCATGCTATAAAAGGGCTGCATAAAATGAAAAATAAAGCCTTTTGAAAGCCTTCTGAAAGCCTTCTGATCTTTCTAACTACTGGAGTCACAACTCGACATTTTTGTGTCCCTCCATGACAAATGGTGACAATAGGGTGGTTCCAAAGGGTCAGTGTGACAGCTTGTTTAACTGTAATTTGCAAACCAGTACCAACAAGAGAAACAGGGCAGGACTGAGTCTGTTTTGCAGAGGATGGTCTGAGCAGACTTGAAATCAGCTCTTGTTTTCTTCAAATGTTCTCCTTCTGAAAAGCCTCTAAGGCACACTCAGGCTTACACAGAGTAAGTGGTTCCTTTCCTGCTAAACTTCACCAGCACTTAAAGACCTTTTCATCTGCGACTGCTGCTGAAGGCAGTTGGCTTCAATTTAAAAAGGAAAGCCACAAGATGACATTAAATCACCACATTACTTATGGCCATGAGCTCTGCTATGTTTGCACATCCCAGTCTCTGCACAGGACATGGACCAGGCAGGGTGCAGGGATGGGGAAGCAAGGCAAAAGATGGAGCAAGTCTTTTAAGATTAAATGGGTGATTTTAACACAGAAGGTGGCAGTGGAGCCAGTTATTGAGAGTAAAATCTCAGCCCTGCTTTGCTATGCTTGAGACAAGGCACGGCTCCTAGCTGGGCATTACTCATTAGGGTAATGACACTGGCCACGGTCAGCAAGCTGAGTAAATGTGAGAGACCAAGAGAAGCTGCAAAACAAATACAAAAATACATGACAGATAAAGAAACTGTCAAAAAAAACAAAAAAAAAAAAAAAAAAAAAAAAAAAAAAAAAAAAAAAAAAAAAAAAAAAAAAAAGTACAGGAGAGTAATGAAATTCAACATAGCTGAAAACACCCAACATAAACAAAGAGGATTTGAGTCTGTGATTCTTAGTAGAATGTGCAACCTCACCTCTTCCAGGGAAAGTGAGTAAGGAATAGGTGCACAGTGTGTGCTCAGTCTACCCATTGAGTACCATGATATGATAGGAGACATAATATGATTATACCATATTCTTAGTCAGCTTCTAACAAAGATGCCAAGTGAAGAGAAAGGGCAAGGTTTCAGTATACACTAAAAAGGGAAGAAATATACCTATTTCATTGGCCTGTGGCAGGAAATTATGTTCTACCATGTGCTCAACAGGTACTACCATTTCACTGTAGTTTCTCCACTTTGGGGATAAAGACTCTCTTTGTATGTATAAACTATGTGTTGCTTTTCTCCCTCACAAAGCCATAGTGATTACAGGGAAATAGGGGACTTCTGCCTCCCCTGAAGATAAGCTCCCTATGTGAGCAGAGTATTTATCACACAGCAACTATCTGCAGGATTTACAATTACTATACAGTTCTGAGTGGGATAAAAATCAAGTTACTTACTCTTTGCCACTTATTTTTAATTTCTACAATACTGAAGACCAGAAAGAAGAGAAATTAACACAGGATCAATTTTCCCCCTAATTCAGTAAGCTAGACTGCTTGACAAACTGAGTGAAGAATATGTGCTAAAGCACTGAGTGGGCATTGGGGGTAGAGTTTAGAACAATCAAATCTCCCACCAATCCTGAAGAGGACAGTTTCTACATTGTTTCAGTTTTCCAATGCTAAAATAATGCTTTTGCTCATCTTCTTCTAGTTCAGATTTCAAAAGCATTAGGATCCAGGATGGTATTGCACATATGTGTACAGGGTTTGAAAAATGCACCCTTATCCTGCTTGAACACAAAAAGACTATTGTGACCATCAGAACTAATAAGCTACAGAAAGTTTTCCTCAACTTTTGTGCCTTTGTCCCTGACATTTGAGGAGCACAACGCTGACAATGGCTGTATTTGAGAGAAACTCTACTGGCAGCAGTAACTTCACCCTCCTCACCTTAAATAGCCTCATTTATCTCTACACACAGATTTCCAGTGGTTCCTGAAAGGTGTGAGAGAGATTGATGGATCTGTTCATAGGTGAGAGGAAGAAGCTTCCTGAAATTAGGGTTTCCTTGTATGATTCCATTACTGTGGGCAAGAGTGCTGCTGCAGGGACCCTCAGTGGTCAGTGGGCTCTCATATCAGAGATTAGCCTAGTCTCTATACCTGGCTGTGCAGTCACTTTGCTGTATCTAGCCTTTAGCTGTTTGCTGGCTGGGGCCAAAAAAGGAAGAACTGGGACCCTTCCCATAAACCACTCAGCTCTTTCTGCTCCAGAAGAAGAAAGCCAAGTGCTGCATAAAAGCCTGGATTCATTTTCTTTCTATTTTCCCATTATATGGAATGTTCTCAGTAGAGATTAATGTCTGTTCATGATCAGGCATTACTTCATTCAGGAAAGAAGGAGAATTATTCAGCCATCACTCAGAGAAATAAAAGCAATCTCAGGTCAAATCATCACTCTCCTGCTTTGATCAAGTCATCATCTGAACTAAGACCAGTCAAGGAAAAACAAATGTTTTGAGGAAAACTTCAGAATCTGGGCCATATTCACCAAAAATCTACCACAACCAGGAATTACACAGAATAGGTGGCACTCCAGCTCTGTTCTACCACTGACTTGCTGAGGTCTTCACATAATTTTCATAGTAAGTTATCCCAATTATTAACCTATTGTAGCTACCCGTGTATAGATTTGGCTTCTCACCTGCAAAACAGACAGAGAAACTAATTATGCACATGGTTACAGTACCTATTTCTACCTGCAACACGTATTTATAGCACACGAAGCACAGAAACAATTACAGGCGATTAATTTGTGGATCTCACTAGTGGGCTAGGAACTCTTCAAGACACCACAAGAGCCTCAGAAGAAGAAATAATAGACAGCATTATTCTTTCATAATTGTTCATAACTGTGTGTGTGTCTGAATTGCCAGAAAAGCACATTGCACCACGGAAAAGTGACTCACAAGACTCCAGTCTTACTTGCTACTGTACACAGCTATGCTGAGGGTCAAAGGTACCTAAAATCATTTGTCTGGACATTACCCTGCCTGCCATCTGCTCCTCCTGCACCTTCAGCGAGGTCAACCAGAGGCATCCATCTGTCACTCCACACAACTTTCCTCCTTGTGCTGTGCATAGCTGCAAAATCGGTACACTTCAGGGGATCATTTTCCTACAGAGCATCCTACCCCAGCCAGATGTCCACTATTGGTCTCTCATGTGACAGTCAACCAGCCTAGATAGCTGTTTACTACCTAGGGCTGTCACAAACAGACAAAACTTAAAGCAACTGCAGCAAAGAAGGGATATGAAAATATGAAAATAACTCAATAGATCAGCTTTCTCATTGGAACAGATACAGAATAAACCAGATCACATTTAACATCAGTATAAATCTAAAGATGATCTATTGAAATATTTTTTCTCCTGAAAATTAAATTATCACAGCAACCAAAATGGGAATCTGAAGCTGTATTCTGACAATGGTTAATGCTGTCCTAGCAAAAGAAAGAAGTTATCAAGAATCAGAAAATAAATTAAGAGATGCTTGACGGATTTCACTTAGAGCATTTATGTGAATAGCTGCATGTAAAAAAGGACTTTCACAGACATTACATACATATTTCTCTGAGACTACACTAATGTGGAAAACAATAGGAACATCCTTAAAAAGATGCTTTAATATCTTCTAGCTTTAGGTTTTGCAAATACATGTTCTACTAAATCTATGGGTGTGAAATACAATATAACTATTTCATTAATCGCAGTGAAGCTGTGCCTAAAAGATGACCATTACCTGACCACCTCCTAAAGAATAAACAGTGTTTTCAATAACTTAAACTCTTGCAGAAGGACACAAGAAAGCCAGACAAAACCCTCATACTTGCCTTGCGATTTATTTCTGTGGAGCAATAATGACTTAAACCAAGACAATCATGCCCTTCCTTCTGTCCACTAAGAATCTGATTCAGTGAATTAAAGAAATTTGAGTGGTCTGATACTGCTGGAAACAGTGAGTATGATATTTTGACTTGATAGAAGCATTAATAATGAACTACTTTTATTTGTTCCTTATGGCAATGAAGCAATTTGGTATCAAGAAGCTCATATACTGAAAGATGAAAATTCACAAAGAAAGCTGAAGGTGGTACTCAGAGAAGCAGGTTTCCTTTTGGTGACATATTCCTTCTTGGTGTGGAGTAAATGCAGCACATTTCAGGCTCTTGCATTCTCATTCACATTTGTGAGGTATTTCTTAAAGAATACTAAAAACTAATCCCCCAATGCATCCACAGTCCTAATTTCCAATGCATCCATACTCCCATTATGCATGCATACCCCTGCCTGGTTGACTGATCTATACTTGCTGAGCTTCTTCTTCATTAAAGCAGGTTAATGATTTTTATCTTAATTTTTTAATTTACAACCTTTAGAGAAGTTCAGGACTATTTTTTTTTCCTTCATCAAATATTCTGGATCTTCTCTTCAGCTGGACATTCCATTTTCTTGTTCAGGCTAAGTATTTGATGCAGTTACTGCCAGCATAGACAGGGTCATAGAGAAATGGAGAGACATTCTTTTTTTGAGGGAAGCAGCTTGGGCAGCCACAACTCTACCTAGACCTTACAGCAGTCTCCTCACAGTCTGATTAATTCCTGTTCAAATGCTAGGAAATAAAATTAAAAGAATGAAAACTGCATGTGCTCCATCACTGCCAGTAATGTTTTAGAGTATTGCAATCCCAACATACATTAAAAACAGCCTAAGGCTGCTTTTAGCATATTGACTTAGAACTAAGCAAAGCTCCTTTAAAAAAGAGACCCATTAATCCCCTCCATCACAAAAACTGGCTTTAGAGGGGAGCCATCACAAATATAATTCCATTCAAAGCTGAGTAAATACCTAGAAGGCTGCTGACTGGAATACTATAGAAGCATAGCAGTCAGACATACATTTCCAAGGTCTCTCCTTTACATCATCTCCAAACTGTGCCACGAAGCACTCTTTTGGGGTGAAGACTAGCCATCCATAACACAGTTCAGCTTCTGCCTCTTCTGTGAAGGCTGTAGGAGATATAGTTTGGTAATTTTAGTGTCTCCTCACAAAATACTTGGGAAGTTCTGCAACATTTTAGTGAAATACATTACAGCGATGTCTTCTCCACCAGACCACAAAACAGCAGGGTATACACTTCCTTCACACATATCTATCACCTTTATGTTTGTAGAGCACTTAAACATATTCCCAGCCCTTTCTGGGGGTTGTAAAGGCTTTTGGGATCA
Source organism: Aegithalos caudatus (assembly GCA_013389925.1). NCBI lineage: Eukaryota > Metazoa > Chordata > Aves > Passeriformes > Aegithalidae > Aegithalos > Aegithalos caudatus. Next base: position 137,648 of record WEIU01009310.1, on the reverse strand, counting down.
TAACAGGAGTACTGAAATTCCACTGTCCTCACCAGAACATTACTGCAACTGCAAAGTCACTGATGACTCTCCATGTTGTGTCCCTTGATGCTGCAGCTCCTGGAGATAGTAGCCTGAATGTATTATGAACAAAGCTGTGCATCTCCCCTTTTCCTGTTCAACAATCCTACCACATTCGTCTGACAACCACCAGTGCCAAGGTCCTCTGCAAATGAAAATGGGGTGGAGAGGGGGAAGAAAGCCCAACATTGATGCAGTTCATGTGCAAACTTGCCCTAGAGGCATTGCCTTAACAATCTACAGAGCCTGATGAGTGCTCCACAGGGTAGGAGATGTGCTTAATGCACGTATGGCAGACAGGCTGAAATTCTCTTATGCTGACCAATGGACAAATGGATTAGAAAATGGAATAAAAATAAATTAATATTTTAAAACATTGAAATATGTGGCAAATTCAGTAGACTATGAGGTACCTATTTTCCTCAGACCCATACAGTGCTGAATCCATTTTCACAATTCATTATAAATGACAAAATCCCAGACCTGTTCGAAAAATACATCTTCATGGTGACCAAAACCACTATGAATATTAGTAAACCCTTAATACAGCTACTTATTTTATAGATGAAAACAACAAGAGGTGCTTATGACTGGTGATTTATGTCTTCATTAAAACACCATCCCTCAAACCAGACCCTGAAATTCATTGAAATTAACAGGATCTTGAGATTGGAATGCATTTTATAAATGAATGCATTTTTGATCTTACATAATGACAAATATAACATTGTTGGCATCCTATCTTACCTGCATAAAAAATACTGCCTCTGCACAAATATGTATTGGCTTACTCAGAAAAGCAAACATAAGGATGTAAATCTCTAAAGCTCATTTACCAGAGGCTTCAAGAGTGTTCTGCCATAACTCAGTGCAAAGACACCAGTTTTGAATTTTGCAAAATTCAAAATTCTCAGTTCAGAGTCTTGTGTATTTCAGGGCTGTCAAAGTGAAACCATTGCAGCTAATAACTTTATAAAGGCAAAATTTTCCCACTGCCAAATTCATGACTGTTTCCTACTCTTGCTGTTGGAAGATGCACCGTAGAAAACATGTTTTACTATGAAACATCAGCCACAGATGACTGGCCTCCTAGAACAACTTCATTTTCTTTCTCACTACAGCTTTGAGGTGCAGGGTGCCACACTGATCTGAGAGCAATCTTCCCCACTCTTGCTGGGGGAGCTACCCTTGCCCACACCACTCTTCTCTTCCTACATTCAGTGGTATTTTCCAAAGGGATGCCAAAAGGGACAGCTCTGCCAGACTCCTTTCTCTGCACTTCACAAGGACAGCTCAGAAAGGCTGCAGTAAAATTTCTAGGGATCATAGGTAGGGATCATTCTTTGTGGCTGTAAAGGAGTTACTTCTTTTGGTAACTCATTCCTGGCTGCAGATGCTGAGCAACAAAATATATGGATCTGCAAGACTGGGCAGGAGGCAATGTCTGCATGGTCAGATAGAGGATCTTGTGAGCATGAGGTGAACAGCTGAGGAACTGCTTGACACTGTAGAGCAGAGAGAACTCACCCTCTCTGATACCATGACAGAGGAAACCACACGGACTGAAGAGTCTTTTCTCACATGATTGTTTTGTTCCTGACTGTAAAAAAAGAAGTTCTTGGTCTCCTCCTCTAACAAGTCTTTTTTGTTTTGCTTCCCTCACAAGAACTTATGGATGCAGAGGAAAAACAGAGTACGTAACATGAAATAGTGCTTTGTCTATTGCCTTTTTTTAGCTTGCTTTTCTCCAGCCGTCTTTTCTACAAACTGCACCTACCGATGGAAGCTTCCAAAACAAGAAGACAGCCCCACAGCCAAAACCAGTATATTCAATTTTCCTCCTTTGCTTCTTTCAGAAGTCTCTTTTATAGAAACTTTCATTTGTTTGTCAGGAGCCCTCAGTAGCAGAAAGGTTGACTGAGTATTGTTATCAAATATAATTTTTAAAGTTGTTTTTATGTTTTCCCAAAAATTATTTATTTCAACAGCAGAAGATTTACTGCGACTTTTAGAGTTATGCTCAAAATCCCTGAAGATGAAGGATACTGAAACTATGCAAAAACGTACTGCTTGCTAAAGTACCATTAATAATACATTTGTAGGTATTGAGATCCACTCTACACTAGTTGAGACAGAGTATGGATGTAATGTATTCACAAGCACTGTGGATAAATCACCTCAATAAATTCTCCATGCTATACTGTAATCTCCAAAAGCTCTTTGACTGGTAAGATTCAGTCTTGTTGATCCAACTGCAGTTCTTCACACAAACTTGTTATTCATCTGCCAGTGAAACCTGACATTGAAACAACCAATGTCTTTATACATCTGCCACCACAAAACAACTTTACTAGACAAAATAACATATTAACTGTTTTTAAAAATATACTAACACAAAGCTGCATTCTTCTGCACGTCTCCGCTGTGTTTCCCCTCAGCCTATCAGATCACAATTTAAAAAGATACTTACCTGTGCTTTTATTCTCAAAAAGGCAGTAGTCAAAGCTTTTCAATAATTTCTACTTAATATTTAAATGCCAGAAATAGTTCTGAAATTATCCGTAAAATGGGTACACTATGTCAGTCCTTTCTTAACAGTTATAAGCATCATATTCTACTAATAGCTGAATTTTAAAGAAATACACCTTTATAAACTCATTCATTACTTTAAAAATATGCTACTTTGATGATTTAAGTACCGGGGTGACCCAAGTCCTTGGTCTGTGTTTCCTGTTCCCTTGTGGATGCTGCTGCCCAGTACAAACATACACAGATGCACCAGATCACGTATCAACACACTGCTGTCAAAATATCACTGAAAGGAGCAGACACTTCTGTCATGGCCTCCAGTCCAAAAAGTGGGACACACAGAGGCAGTCTGGAGATACACCAGGATCATGATCTCCATTTCTCCATGGACATAAAGCTAGAATCCCACCAATCCATAGGACAAAAGAGGCTTTACTTGTTCATGCCATGCTAAAAAGGATCATCTCTGCTAGACCTAAAAATTTCATCATAATGCACCAAAGACTGAGATTTCCCAGTCTCCCATAATTGACAAGATGGGGAGTAAGAGGGACTCTATAGTATTTTGCTGCATTGTCTGAAAAGCAGAAAACAACCTGGGAATTAAATTTTGAGAGTAACATGTCTCCAGTCCATAAATTTCACATTTGTGGTTAAAGATGGTAAAGCCACAATCAAACACCACCTGATTCCCAAACAAGGATTTGGATTCATTAATTCACTTGGATCCATCTCCCATCCTCTGACATTTTGACAGCAGGCACCTGAGGGTGTAGAGAATGTTCCCCCTAGGGGACACATCCCTTTGAGGATTAAATGTAGGATTATTCAAGCAGAAAATTTAATTGTAGAAGACAAGTACTAGAAAACTGATTTTTTTTTCATTCACTCTTCACACTTTTTGTAACAATCTGAATACTACTAAAAATAAAAGCAGAAGGATGGCATAACCAATGCCTGCTAATACAAAAATAATTGGCTTAACTGAGGCACACACTCATATGCACAAAAAATGGCCCAAGAATTCTTTTGAGAGTTACAATATTTTTAGCCATATGGTATTTCCTATTAATTGTTATAATTACTAAATAAGAGCCAAAAGTATGCTCAGCACTGTATAACACATTCAAATACTGTCAAACCTCTAGCCACAAATGCTTACAGTTCAATAGATAAGACGTGCAGGAACAGAAGATACTGAGAAATTCAGTGACAAAAACAACAGCCGAAGGTCTCCTGGATATTAGGAGGTGCTTTTGGCCCTACTCTTCCAGCTGCATCAGCTACATCCCTCCTCTGAGAATGACAAAAATGAGCTCCAAGCCTTTTCTCCTCCACAGAGTCAGCAGAGAAAAAAGAAGCAAGAAAAAGGGAACACGTTTCGAGGCTTAACAATCCACACTGGCTCTGCAACATATTTTGGGCCCTTAGCAATTTATGCTAATTAACTGTAACCCTCAAGCTGTTCTTTCTGTGATGGGGCTGCTCTGGAGCACAGCCAGCCCATAGACCACAGAAGCACAGGCTGCTGTGCTGAGCTGTGCTGTGCAGCTCTGGGTTGCCACAGAACCTGTGAACCAGGGGAATGAAGCTGAAAATTCTGATGCAGCAGTGAAAACCACTGTGGAAAAGGCAGGCTGCTCTGGTAGAACTGAAGTGCCAGGAGCAGGGAACATTTACAGCAGGGGACAGGGGCTTCCTCAGGGATGGGAAGACCTGACAGAAGTCATTAAATGGTGTCACCACCTTCTGCAAGAAAGAGAGATCTTTTTCATGTTGGAAAATACTGGTGAAGAGAGGTGCTCTGGAACTGATAGAAGCTTAATAGCTTGGAGCACTAAGAGATGTTCCCAACAAGACATTCCCAATTAAGACCAAGATTCTTCCTCAGAACTGCCTTTCATTTCTGAAACAAATTTTCCTGAAAGAAGAGCTAGTCAAGTCTATGCATACTGCACCCCACTCACCCCAGGTTTTCTGCAGCTCTGTAAAATTCAAGGAAAGAGGACTTTCCTTTTTCCTGTAGGAGCCCTTTCTTTGACAATGTACACTAAATATTCTGTCTCCAGTTCATTCATCTCTATCTCAGAGGCTAGAGGATTTATATCTGATTCCCTGTCAGTCACATACATGCTCAGCAGTGACTTTGAAACTAATGGTCCCAGTCATAAATGTCCCAAGGGCAAGAAAAGCTGTACTGCAGTGTGCATAGCTGAGGCCCAGGGTTCTACAGTTCTTATCTTGTAGATAATCTGACCCATAAGGGATTTCTCTGCATGAAAAAAAGGAAAAAAAAAAAAAAAAAAAAAGAGATGCTACTGTTCCTAATAAGCTGTAAACACTACTCCATTCCTTCACATCCTCCTTGTTTGCTCCTGGGAATCAACCTTGGAGGATCCTCCTTCCCTAAGCACCTATTGCCCTTTCTCCAGCACAAGCTTCATCCTTAATAACTTTCAGGTCACCTCTGTCCAGTATAGACTGTAATATGATTAACTTTATGCTTCACAACCTCAGCATTAAGAAGTAGGTCCCAGGGCAGGGATTTAGCATGAGGCTTTCAGGCATGTACAGAACCTTGATCAGAAAAACAGCTCTTCCTTCCTGAAACGGCACAACAAAACAGCTTTGAACTAGGTGAAATGGCCAGGTTCTCTAAAGAAAAAATAATGTCAAACCCCAGCACCATTGAAGAGAACAACAAAAAATAGGAGAAAATTGATCCATTCTACCTTCAAAACAAGGCTGGAAGTTCACAGGATTTTAAGCCACTTTTTTTCTCTCCCTGTGCTTTAAGGCAAAACTAAATCTGTCTATACAAACACAAGTGTTTTGCCCTGAAAGCATGCTATTATTCATTTATCAGGTTCTCTTCTTGTTTGTTATCTTTACTTTCCTCTCTTTGACATCTTCACTGTGGTGTTTGTACCTTAATTGTTCGTGCCCTCAGCAATGAGAAGCTGCAATAGCATAATGAATTTGTAGCCTCTACAGAAGCCAGTGAAATCTGATGCTTTAGAAGATAGTGCAAAGTCCTTCCTTCCCATGAAGGAAGCAGTGACTTTTCCAAATGCATAAAGAATGAGAAACTTTGTATTAGAAAACTGAGTGTCCCTCATAGGCTGTCTGCATGGAAATTCCAGCAGCAACAAAGCCATGGGTTTTACAAAATGGATTTATAACGTGGCCAGAAATCATGCAGCTTTTCACAGTTTACACCAAAGTACTGTCACTAATACTCACTGGTTCACTCTGAAAGTCACAATAAAATGCGATGTGAAGTCTTCCGTGAGTGCACAAAAATTTCAAACTCTTTCATGGTCTCCTGCAATGACTCATAACAACTGAGGACATTGGTCTTCAACTTATTTAGGATCAATATGAGAGGGAATTGTTTATTCCTTTTCTAGCAGTAAGGAAGGTCCATGGGTTAAAAACCTCATGAGGTAGAATTTGTTGTGTAGTTTGAACATTTCATTCTAAGCAATATATGACATTTCCATGCAGAGCAAGCTTTATTCTGCAACAGCATACACATTTCCACTGACGTTGGCAGTGGTTGGAAAAATATTTAATGTTGCTGCAGCAGAGAGTTAGGAACGACAGTCTAATGAATACAAAACAGCCATACAATAAATCCAATCAGCACAAGATTTTCAATGGGTATGTGAAATACACCTAAAGACTGCAATTAAACCTGTAATAAGAAATGGATGAATTTACTTTATTATTAATATATTTACTTTATTATGAGGAATTCTAGCCATCTTTCTACACATCCACAGTGTTTTGCTTCCTTCCATGTGCTTTCTTTCTTTTTTTTTTTCCCTTTCCTTATAACTTGGTTTTAGCAAGCACTGAATATTACTCTGAATTCTGAGGAAAAGTATTTATGCTCTGCTGAGTATTACATAGTTTTGAAACAAAGTCCGCTCCCTTAAATTCAAGGGAAAGGGATCAGATTTTCCAAAATATCTTGGCACTCTGTATTAGAGAGACGTGCCTCATGCACTTTCTCAAGCCACCTGCAGAAGTTTCCTGCTCTAGCCACCAGGAAGAATGCAGGTTAATCTGCTTAGGTACTTAGGAAAATGCATGGAGTGCCAAAATAGTTATTGAGCATTTGCTGATATGGAAAACCTGGCCCCAGAAATCCTGTCCTTGGCCCTGGATATGACCAAGAGCCTGGTCTTGAGCAAAAAGTACCATTCAGTAATGGGAAAGCTGGTTGGGATACACTGCACTGTTCCTTCAAAATCTGAGGTGGTGGCTCCTCCTGAGCAGTCGTGATGCACATCATGAGACACACACTAGCCAGAGTGGAGGCCCAGCACCTCAATCCCAAGGAAATATGGCCTCAGTGTTGTGGTTCCCTTGCCTTCTCTAGCTGAAGGGCTGTGACCTGCTATAAACTTTTTCTCCTCATTTCCAGAACCTTTTGTGAACCCAGTAGAGGGATGGCTTTAAGTACCAGAGCAGGGGTAGAGTATTTTTTGTGCTAAGGTCACTTTTCAAATATCTTGTGTAGGACATATAACAAACATCTTCCTCTTATCCAAAAATAACATGGGGAATAAAATAATGTGAAAGGAGACTGTGGCTTTTCCCAGACCTTGAGACTACGTTCTGCCCTTGAGGTTTCAGACATTAGAGGATACACATAATTTAAACCAATAATGTACTACAAAACAATACATTCATACCAATTATGTACAGGGCCTTGATTTGTCAAGGAGGTTTTGCAGATGCCTGTCTTCACATAAAGACCAGATGGATGCACTGCTTCTAGAAGCAAAGGTTTTCTTCCAAAGGCTAACTTGGATGATGTTTCACGTAAAGTTTTTTCAGATGTGGAGTTCTGAAGTCTTTCAGTGAATTGAATGTGCTCAGTTTTGGTATATGCTCAAATTCTTTGGAGAATTTTTGTAGACCCACAAGCATCCATATATTTTCGATTTAGGAAGGGACGGGGATAATACTCATCACATGTTGCTGAATTAGATGACACTTTGGTGTGTGTGTATTTTTTCCAAACTGTTTCCACTGTCTGCAACAAGCAGTTTTATAAGTAAATTATTTACACAGCCTGCAGTGAGCTACAATGGACACACAGCTGAGCAATGAAAGCTGCCATAACATCCACAGTTAAGTCTTTCCTGCTCAAAAATAATGGAATGTAGCATGCCAAGGGATAGCTGGAGGGAGAAAAGTTCAAAGGCATTGCAAGTAGTCAAAGACACTTTCAACCTATAAAAGTTTCAGCACCTAAGCACGGGGTCTAAATATTACTTTGGTACTGATACCATTGGTACAAATCCCTGTGCAGGGCAGTTCATGCATAAGGAATATCAGATAACAATGTAACAGGGTATCTAACAGCAATTTTTCTGTCTTTCCTGCAGGAACACTGTCACAAGGATTGGATAATTCATGGACATGAGACACCAGTGTGTATGTTGACATACAAATTTTCTTATTTTGAATTATTGGAACATAGTTCAATGGTGATTCAAGCCCAAGGCTAGTGGCTGCTGTAGGAGCAGTCTGGCTGGAGCTAACAACTCAATTTACATATTTAATTGTCTTTGCTGAATTAGGCCTTGATTGCAATATTGTCAAAAACCATAACAATGCTTCTTAGGCAGAGCCAGGAAGAAAAGAAGGCTTTGGAGAAAGAAATAAATGTTTGACAGGATATTTTTGTTTTATATTGCAACATATCAAAGCAAGCTGGGAACATGAAGGCTGGGAATAAAACCCCAGTCCTACTAATGTCAATGGGAGTTTTGCCACTGAACTCAAGAGAACTGATATTTCATGGTTGCTAGGCCTGCTCATCACAACAGTTCTTCCTCCACTTGACGCTGCGTCTCAAAACACAAACATGAATTTGCACAGGCTGCTACATCTTTGTTCCTGAAGTTTCATTTCTGTTAGAGATGGATGAATGGACTTTTGAAAGAGAAGACAGAGGAAAGTCACATTTGTACTCCTGCCTATTCGCCCTCCCTCTAAAACATCTCTCTCAGGGCTTGAGGCAAACAGAACTGAATCTAAAACAGATTAGACAGATATGGTGTCATACAATGGGGATCACTTCACGTCCAAAATACAAATAATTCACAACATAGGACAGAAGTAATATTGTGGGTTTATATCAGATTATTGTTTTACCAAGATGGTAAGGATTTTAAAAACCAAATCCTTGCAGCATTTTAAAATTTGGCTAAGCATACATATTTATATGTATTTATTTAATATCTCTTAGTTTTCTAGCATACTAATCATGGACATTGTTACCAGAATGTCACACAACTAGTATGTGAATGTTTGATGGATATAAACACTGAAGAATCTGTGCTCATTAATTTTGAAAAATCTACAGGGTTCTAGTGCAAATAGCACCAGTATAAGTATAAAATTGAAGGTGCTTACTGCCAAGAACATACTTAGACTATCAAATTATATGTGCAAAGGCACAAATCACTTGTTTGCAAATAGAAAGAGCAAATATAATAATGTAGCTGCCTGTTGGCTTTTTATCCCAAATTCAGTGTCAAGGACCCAAACCATGAGTTGAAATTCTACAGCTCCAGTCCTATTCCACACCTTTTCATGTTTCAGCAAATATTCAAGAAAGGTGGAGAATTTACACAATATGTTAGTTGTTTGTGTTGCTGTGCCCTGAGTTTATATCTGCTTTTGGCAAAACAAGGCAGAAGATCCCCACCCCACAGAGGTGCCTCAAACATGTTAAAGAATTCATACTACCTGTGAAATCCTACCAAACTGTAATGCCCTTAAGGGTACGAATGTTCATGGAACCAGCAAATTTAAAATAAATACTGCAAGCTATTCATGGGAACTATCTCAGTCTTGGAATGGCAAGAGCTATCAAATCCACAGAGTTTTGCTTATTCAGGCAGCAAGCAGGAACTCTCCCTCCCATGTGTGTGTGTGTGTGTGTGTGCAGCTGCAATCTCACTAAAGAGCACATCAAGGACACTGGAACCTACATCTGATAAGAAAATGTATATTCTATTTAGTTTCTTTATAAAGTGCTTTGGTTTGCTTTTAAAGTCCTTTTTTACAAGGTCTGTTTTCCAGGACAAAATGGAAGGTTGCAGCTTTTTTCAAGAAGGCAGTTTTTGCTGAGAAACTGAAGCAACAACCTTTAATTGAATTCTGGGAAAAGGAAGTGTTGAGGGACTGCTTGCTGTGAGCAGCCTGATGGGCAGGCTGTTACCAAGACACGTGACTCTCAAAAACAAATGTCTCAGCCCAGTGAGTATCCCAACAAGCTTTGTACATGATACACTGCATATCCAGAGGCTGTTTACCTTTCTAATTTTTAAGAAAACCAGATGGAATATGTTGCTGGATAACCACTCCCTGCTGCTGTCTTTGCTCAAGCTAATACCTGCCAATCTAACAGAGCACAACAAAAACGCTGTTTTCTCTCTGTGAGTCCTTGTGAACGACAGGAAGACACTCTCTGCTGATGTGTATCAAGTGATCCCCATTACCTTTAAGCCCATGTCAGCTGCACATTTCTAGCTCAAGGATTAATTATACATGGCTTGTGCAAGCTGAGAGCTCTCTGTGGAAGGAAGCAGGCTCATTTGCACTAAGGACACAGTACGTAGTGGTCAGAGGAACAGAGGGTTTGACGGGAGCTTTTGAAATCATCTAGATGACCTCTGTCTCCCCTGAGAGATGGGGTTTTTTTCCATTTGGTGCTTCAGTAGCAGACTTAAATCCTCCTGACTAGCCTGTTCTAGGGTTTCAATACCCTAACCTGATAAAGCATTTTTGCCTGATACCTAATGTCAAGCTACCTGCTCTATAAATCTATTTCTTCACATCTCATCTACTACTGTGGGCACAGAACAGGTTATTTCCCTGCATCTGGCAGCAGTCTTTCTCGTCCTGTTACCATGCCTCTTGACTTGCTCTAAATGAGCCATGTGTAATTGTATAAACGAGCCATCAGTGCATACCATCTTATTAATAACACATAATTATTCACAGACAGCACTTGGCAATAGATAGAAACCCTGGTGGGTGTGGTCTCCTACCAGAGGCAAGAGGCATTAGGAGGTAATGCTGCTCAACACCTTTCAGAAGGTACTTACAACTGTGTCTTCTCTAATACAGGAATTTCACAAACCCACATTGCTTATCAAATATTTACAAGAAGAGGGATGAGTCCCTGGAATTGCTTCAGACTGGAATGGAAGTACAGGCTTGTGCTAAGCCTTTTTACAGGGTGAACTCCACTGCAAAGACTCGGCTGAGAGGCAGCCAGGCTGCCAGTTAGCACTGGGGCAGGCAAGCTGCATCCCCAGCAAGGGGATACAAGACTTGTGACAGCCTGTATTATAAGGCAGGCCACTCACAGCCATTTTTGCTCTTTTTACTACAGAGAGTGGTACATCCTTGCAAATAGGAAACTCTTTCTACTGATATTACTGGGCATCATGCCAGGCTTCCAAGATGAAAGAGTGATACTTGGGAACACACTAAGTGTTAATGACATGAAGAAGCACTCAGATGGCCGTTCATTTCAGAGGCTGTGGTGACAGGTCCTCACACAGACCCTAGTGCTGTAAGTAAACAAGAAATAAAAGGCTTTGCATTTTTCAGGAAAAGAAAGAATAAAGTTCCATATAGAGCCTGCGCATCAAGAGCTTCACCAGTTACCACTTCCCCACATTTTTCTCCAGCTTATATGCAACTTGGAAGCCCTGAGTGAACAGTGCACCCATGGCAAATTAAAATGGGCATGTTTTATTACAGAAAATGCAGACATATTGTGGCTCATGCTGTAGGGCTTAAATCATCACATTAGGTCTTTATAAAAAATGGAGATCGCTCAGCCTCACGGGAAAGACATTTGCATCTTCATCATTACAGAGGCAACAAACTTCATCCATAAAGATGTGCCTAGAACAAATGGCAGCAAATTGTGGACACATGTTTTGCTTTAATTGGTCCTCATCAACTCAATCTAGCTAGTGACTTCAAAGAGCTCTTACTAAGAAAGCTCTTCCAAATTTTTTGTTTCAATCTTTTTTTTTCTTTAATGTCTTAAGAGATTTCAGATTAAATAGAAGCTTTGAAGATACAGTATGAAAGCACTACTTCTTTATAGTTTTATATCACATGTTTGATTACTTATTCATAAATTATGAATGACTAGAGGTAAAGTAGCATTGCCTGGAGCCCCTGTCCTGGGCCAAGTGTAGCCTTACAATTTTCACAAACTCTACCTCTTGACAGCTGGGATCAGATTCAAGCCAGCTACTACTCTATTCAAAAGAGCAGCTGTTGCTCGTGCCATTTTCACATGCTATTCTTGATCAGCATGAATGGATGGAATGTGCTCTTTTTGGAAAGCACAGCAAAAGAATATGCATGGCAATAGAATGTTTACATAACTCATGTGAAATTCACCAAAAAACCCAGACATAAGTTACAATCAAAATCTTGTTTATATATGGGTCTGAATTTTAAAAATACAGCTAACAAATCCCACTGTTTGACAATCAAACCAATATCTATATAAGTCTTTTCTTCCAGCCCCAAAGCCAGGAAGCCCTCTAGAGTACAGAGTCCTACTATCTCAGACACTGCACAAACACAGCTGAACACAGCACAAATGAACAGAGGTGGTAAAGAATTCACAAATTCACAGTAGCCACTACTGGCCCAGGAGCACAGCTGGGACTCAAGCAAAATGTGGCAAGCCTCATAACAACACACCAGTTTTGGAGGTGAAACTGCTTCTTCTGACATTTCGTTGCCACAGGCGCATCCACAAGCACACAGTCTTGTCTCTCCATGTGATTACTGTCTACAAAACCCAACAAAATCCACCACAGAACCAACTTTTTTCAAGTATCCTAGTTTTTCTATGTTTATGCATGCCCTGTATTCACATTTTCAAGAATGCATACATAAGGCACTTCTCTCTGTAGCCCTGAACCTCAATCACTCACTCATGCCACAGCAGACAAGATGAAAACACTGCCACGTTATTGAGGCAGCACCACAGACTCACTTGTTGCAGTTGCAGATGAAGAAGGCAGACAGGTGGAAGACATTGGTGAATCAGCCCAAAGCAGAATATCCTCTTTTGATACTTTCTCTGAAAGTCTGCTTTTTCTTCAGCTGTATAGTAGCAGCAATTTTCCTCTTTTGTCCAAATAAAACAAGTAAGACCATGCTGCAGGCCCTTCTTATACCATAAAGAACAGTTACAGGAAACACATTAAAGTAATTTCCTTTTCCTTGGACAGAATGCACTGTCTTGGAGTTTGTTTTTAGCATTGTGATGTAACTGGGGAAAAAGTGAACTTAGGTAATACACCTCAGTGCATCTAAAAAGAAAGCTGGTATAATAGAAATTAAGTAACTTGCCACAGGCTTTTTATAAACCAACCAGTGAAAAAATACATCCCAGATGCTCAAAATACCTCCTACGTAGCTATAGTTGCTTCTGCATTTGTTAATGAAAATACAGTTATTACAAGGTTTTGCTGCAGTCAGAGAAATAAAGCAGTTTTTTTACCTGTCATTAGAAGTAGTAAATTCAGAATCCATCTTTTCAAATTACATCACAGAGTTGACAATATTGTGGCATAGTCATACTATATGTGTGTGTGGGTATGTGTATACATATATATAGTTTTCTCGGGTTTTCCCTCTTTATATTTAGTGTTCCTCTATTTGCCACCTACCCCTTCAACATATGACCCTGAAAAATACAGTTCAAAGCAGCAGGGATAACAAAGGGGAATGCTGCCAAGCATGGAAACAAGGTATTAAAAAAAATAAAAATAATTACAGAAAGACTCAACACTCTGATAAGTTGGATAAGAGTACACCTTCCTTCTTTTCCCAACATGTTGGTAGAAATATATTTATACAGTTCTGCTTCATATTTTCTTTACAATGGACCTAATGTTAGTCCAGAAACCAAGTTAGTTTTAGAATTAAATCATATTTCAACATGGCATAATGCAGCAAAGGTGCTTAGCTCTGGTAAAAAAACCAGTCTCCACAGCGCTCAGTGGGTTTCTGGTTAAAATTCTCCTGAGGAGCTCTTCCCACATTGCACTTCAGCCAAGCACCAAATCTCTGGGAGCCAAAACTGTGCTGCTGGGCAAGTCATGCAGGCATATCTGGCTTGGCTTTATGCTCAAGCAAAATAACCTTGGGTGCACCTATGGAGCCTCCCTTCTAATGTCGTGAGGTCAAACCTCTGTCTTCCCTGTGTCATAGGAGAAACTGTAAATAGGAACAAGAACATCAACCAATGTAGCAAAGCTAAAGAAATCTCTTATTCTATACTCTGGTGATCACGAGTAAAACAAAGATATTATAGTAACCAGATTTCTGTAAAAGCCCACAAACTGTTCCTTAGATTTAATTTTCAAGCATCCAATAAAAATAATAGTCCTTCCATTGCTCATTCCAAGCATGTTTTCCTGTTTATTCTCTTGCTTTGGCCAAAATAAGAGAAATCCATACAAAATTGTCTATGAAAATGTGTATATTAGAGTGAGACATTCTGCCAAATTGAAGTGACAACATTAAAAAAACTGATTTTTTTTTTTCATTTTTACTGGAAATTAGCAATTTCCCTTGTAAAACATGAAAGCAAGTGGTTAAACTTACATTTTGTCTAGTCCTACCATATTTAATCTCTACAATTTTGAAGAAAAGTTGTTGCTTATGATACTTGCACTGAAAATTGTCAGTATACAAAAATTCCCAACAGTGTCAATATTGTTTTACACCTAAAACCTTTCCTTAATTCCATGAACAGCCAGGAGCCAGCCCCTGTCTACAAAGTCTAAATTCCAACTGATATTTTTTGCTGGACTTTCATATTGGCTGGACTCTTCTGAAAACCAAGACTTAGGAAAAAAAAAGAAACTTGTCATCCCAGAATTTAGGTCTGTGAGCGTAGACTTTTCCTCACTCACACATTTTATTGAGTGGTGACCACCAGAAACATTAAGTGGGATGGATCCCTCTTACAAAAATGTTCAGTTATTTCTTCCAGCCACCATCTTCTATACCTATATCTCATTTTTCTGAGGGTGATAGTTGCCTCAGTTGCAAGGCACAGCAAATCCCTTATATTCTTGTACAAAACTCTGCAGAATCAGCTGATCCTTCAACTCATTTTTAATACATTGCTAAATATCTCAGACAACAGGGTAATTTAACTTCCATATGGTTCCTCCAGGTACCTGAAGCAATACATGTGGTTAAGTACTTCCCTGAATTGTGCCCTGCATAAATATTACTATCTTATATAAGGATTTGAATAATTTCTTTCTTACAGAATAAAAATTAATATTTACTTACTAAACAGTTGGCAATAGAGGACCTGTAAGCTTCTCTTCATGGTATCATGTGGTCCTGCTGGTCTGCCAGTTTATTCATGATTCTGTCAAAAAAAGGTCAAGAGAAGGAGAAAATTATGTATGAAAAATATAGGCTGTCTGGTTATACCTGTTCATTACAAAGTCAGATGAAGCTTCACAGGAAATTTGTATTGATAAGCATTGGGAAATTGCCTATTTGTACTTTGCTTGCTTTAGCCATGCTCTCCAAGAGCTTGGCAGGGAAGTATAGAGTTATGGCCAAACAGGGAAAAATGTCTCAAGAGTATGTGAAATAAACACAACGAAAATCACTTTCATGTCATTCTTATGGCTTAATAAAATTAATTTTATAGGAGTCTTTTTAGTTTGGAGGAAGGGTCCTCAGTGGAGAAGCAAACACAAGATGCAGACACCACCAGGCAGCTGTGCTGGGCACATGGGGCTGTAATTTACTCCCTGAGCCTCTCCTTTTCACATCCCTCAAGAAGAACAAGGCAGAGAAATCCCACCCCCTCCTTTCCCAATGAAAATTTCAGTGGTGTCAAAGTGAAGGAGATCCAAAACTCTGCTGAAATGGTAGCAGAGGGGGCAGCTTTGTCTTGGCATTTTTAGATTCATTTTAATCAGCTGTTGTAGGTCACACTCCTTCCTGATATACCCCACCAGCTACCTGGGCTGGAGAACCTTTTCTATGTCTTTAGACATTTCCTGTTTCATCCTCTAAACTGAACTGTCTTGGTGCAGACAGGGATCTCATAAGTCTTGTGCTTGCTGTCTGAAAATGTGATGTGGCAAAAAGACATGACTATCTTACTCCCTGCCTTTGTCCACTGGGGGAGCAACTAATATTATTTTATGTGTCCTCAGATTGTATTTTCAAATACTTGACATGGATATTTTTTCACCTCAGTTTAAAAGATATTATGAAAAAAATATATCCCAATCATGCTGTTATTAATTATTCATATTGTGAGAAAAATAAATGCATAAATCAGAAGTGAAAAGCAAATGTGGTCCCAAAGCACTGCTGTGAGCAATGTCTCACCAAGTACCCTAAGATAACACAACATTCAAGCTCTTTTTACCAGAAAAAAGAATTTGCTAAACATTCAGAACCAGCTATGAAAAGCAGGACACTGAGATCACCTCCTTGAAAGGCCCTTGGTCAATATTAAAAGTATCCTTTAGCTTTCAGTTCAACACCTTTTCATCTTCTGAACTCCTAGGGACATTTCTGAGTCATTTTAATATGCATATAAATCTTTCAGAGCTTATTTAAAATGCAGTCTTGAAGACACAAGATAAACAAGTCAAACCAATGAATAACACCTTTGAACTGCATAAATGCTGCAGAGCTTGTGAAAACAGAACAATATTTGACTTTTATGTGGAACATTCAAAAGGATCGTGACTTTTCTTGCCCATAGCAAAAGATGCTTGGGTTTTGTTAAGTTACTCCACATGGAAATTTATGCACACAAATGCTCTGTGTTTGGGTTCCCCCACACTTTCCATTTAAAACTGGACCTTAAAAACATCTCTGTAACTTGCAAAAATGTCAGTATTTGCAAGGTGCTTTCTCCTAAATGGAAGCAATCATTTTTGAATTAGCTTACCATTTTTAATCAGAATGGGCATTAGATTCATGCTGTAGTTTTATCATGGAAACTTGCTGAGGGACATGTGTCTACCTCTTTTTCCCTGTGGTTTACCAAATGATGAAAGAGATATAGTAAAAAACTTCAGTCTTTATGTATAAACAGATGTCATATAATCTATGACAGCACTCTTCAAAGATGCATATACAAAAGGTCTGTATTTAGCAGACACTAAGATATTAATAAAAATATATGTTGGAAAAGACAAGAATCATATTAGCCACTGACAATGTAGAAACCATATACCCAAGTACTCTTACAAAGTACAAATAAATTAAGTTTGTATCAAAACAGGATGTACAAGCACTGACCCATGTGAAATCATAAAAATACAATGGAAAAAAGGGAGAATCTGAAATTGCAAGCCTAAATCCACATTATTGACTTTGTATCATTTGATCTATGCTTGGCAATGTTGATGTGATGCAGTTCTTGGCTGTGAACCACAATTTTTTTGTTTTACTCTTCCACCTCATATTATTGCCACCCATAATAAATAAAGGTATTTGCCCATAAATTCTGGTATTGTAGTTAAAATAAATTGTATGCTTTTGTATATATATTTATTTAGACCAGTAATTTACCCTGTGCTAAGAAATATGAACTAGTGTGCCCATGGGCAAAAAAACAAGTTTTAACACTGGAAAACTTTGCTATGTTTTTCTGCTGGTCTTAGAAGATTTATCCTTTCCACCACATGGCCATGAAATTATACACAGAAAACTCAGTGAAGATACATAAATGAAATGTTGCCATGAATTTACAATGTCTCAATTTCTTTAAAGTCCTCAGTGTGACTTAGGCTTAATAGAAGTGAACATTTCAGCCGAAAGACACCCACAATGTTAATCTATTTCAACTGATTTAAATTTAAACATGTCTGGAAAATACTGCAATTAAACTTTCCAGTTTTTAATACTTTATTTCTTGTGTACAGGAAATTTGGGCAGAACAAGGATTTGTTTTATTGTGAGGCATGAGACATCTAATAAGACTTATTTGTATAACTTTGGAATCCCAGGCATACCAATGATGGTTTTCCAAAGGCAGAGACTGCTTGCAATGACTATCAAGGCTGCACAAAGTGGAGGCAGATGAACCAGCCCATCAAGTCCCTGAATGAAGACCTGACATGAGAACAAGGAACCACTTCTGCACCCACCCAGCTGAAAGCTCCAGGAAGCCCATTACCCTGACTTACACATGAGCTCCCAGCAGGACAGCAGGGAAATTATTTGTGAAACAACCTCACTGCAAGGTAATCTTTACACCCTGGCATAGATTGCTCTATCTCCAGCAAGCCTGAGTGGAATAAATTACCTAAGGTGCCATACTTTTTAAACTTGAGAATAATGATTCCTTACTTATCTCCATGTCATACAATTTTAGTCTTTCATTAGATCATTTAAAATCTCTTTTTCAAGCTGAGGAATTCCTTTCTTCTTTTTCCAAAAAGAAGATATACCTTATGTCTTATGATTGCCATTCCTTGAGCTGAACTCATCCATTCCAGATCTGAAGTGTAGGGAACAAAATTTTATGCGGCCACCAAAATTTGGGTGTGTACTGGAGTTTCAGAGTTTCATACTGCGCAGTAATACTTCCTGTTTCTTCTCTACTCTCTTCCCAGTTGTGCCTACAGTTCTCTTTGCCACTGCTCCTGAGCTCTACTCTGTTGTTTTATAGAGCTGCCTGCTAAGTAACAAGAACTCCTCTGAAGCCTCTTCTCAGGTATTTAGAGCTAGGACTAATTTTTTCCTGTGGATGTGACTTTGCAATTATCATCACAGAATTTCATCTGTCATTTTTACCATGCAATCATTTACTACCTTGACTTGTCTGAGAGACGGCACTGACAGGCTGAATTATTATTATACTACAAATATACACCTATCACATGTAAGGACTTCTGAAATTGCTAGTTTCTACAATAACACCTTCCAATCATGGAAATTCTTCTGTACCTCTAAGAAGACAAGCAAAATCTCATAGTCAGACATTTCAATAGCTGCAGAGGAAATCTCCTCCCTGAGTATCAACCCATGTTCAGCCATCATGATACTCCTCCCAGGGCCCTGTAAGTACATTTATTTATCACAATCAAGGAAGGTTACAGCTTGAGTGGCTGGTAGCTGAGAGTGCTCTAGTTCACCAACCTGCATTCTCTTAGGTATTTGAGTATGTAATTTTAGGCACGTTGTGCATATGCAGATGGAAAATGCAGACAGACAGCCAGTTCCTGACTTTGGGCAGTTTCATTTACAACCAGAGTATCCCCACCTGTTTTAAATACACAATCTGTCATAAGAGAAAAAAATATGAAGAATGAGCAGAAACAGAACAGTCTTGGAAAAAAATTCAGTTGGAAAACATGTGCTAAAGTTCAATAATCCAGAATCTAATGTGAGTCTCTGAGTTTTGTATCCATTTTATACTCTTCACTCATTTCTTCAACACTTCCCTGAGGTTTTTTGGAAGTAGACTTCTCCAAAAGATTAATTTTGAAACATACTGAGCTTTAATGCTTGAGAGGCCATTCTGAGTATTTGACAGAACTATCTGATACAAATATACCTGATCCATGAGAATTTTTTCAAGTATTCTAAAGTTAATTTCCTACATTTTGTTCTCCAAGTGAAAGGGCATATCCTTAATTGCTCTGAACTCCCTCTGAAAACCAGGAAATAAAGGTGCAATTATGACATTTTTTCCAGTTCTGTATTGCAGTTCATACTGGTGTACCTACTGACATACTTTGAAACAAAGCAATAAAGTTAGTGCAAGTTTGTAGTCAAATCAATTTCAAATTTGAAATATTCACCTTCCATAGTTAAATTAGACAAAATTTGTGTCCAGAAAAGGTGTCAAATGCCTAGCCACAGACACCTGTGTTTAAAAATACTGGTTAAGCACTTGTTATCTGAAATGGACTTATGTATTTTGCATTTTTTAGTACACAATATTTCCCATATAGTTTATCTTACCAAGATGATGAATAGATGTGTGAAATCCCTGTGGACAGCTAGCAGTATTGTCTTTCACAGTAAGTGATGCCCTCAACATCTCAGTTAAATTAAAGAGGACAATGAAGACATAATGATGGATTGAAGACAAGAGTCCAAAAGAGCAGACAGCTTCCAGCCATTCATTATGTCTGATGCGAAAAAAAATGCCAACCAGGCCTTAAATTAAAGAAGAAATAGAGGAGAAAGAACAGAAGATTGCATGCTGAGGAAAAGCTAACAGTCAGTGGAGAACTCTTTTTTGTTGTCTGTCAAATGGAAACCAGGAGACTAAAATAAAGGACGTGGAAAATGGTAATGAAAAGAGAGAGGAAAAAGACATGCCCCTCCCATACACGAAGCACATAAACCGTATTACGTTATTTCTTATTACATTATTACATAATATAGCCTTGTCTCCATTATGGATCATTCTGGAAACAACAAAATGCTACAGCACAGACAGTTTTCAGCCTTGATCCAGTATAATATTGCCCCAGGATGTTCAATGAATCTCTTACAAGATATCAATGGCACAGGCTCCTTACTTACAACTCAAGAGAACTGAAACTACCCACAGGAGGTACTCCCCCAATGTAAATTCCACCACCATCGTCTTCATCCACTGTATCCCACAGATTAGTCCCAGGGGATGTTCCAGTGTGCCTCACAAAAGTAAGCAGGTGTCCTCTTCTTGACTACATAGGACTCAAGCACAACTTTGTGTTTCCTTTGTGTTTGTTTCTTAATTTTATGGCCTGCTTCCACAATCCAGATGTTATTTTGCAAAATTTATATCCCAAAAAGCTTCAGGGCATGCTAATAAAAAGATGATTAACTTGCAGCAATAAGATTCCTCTGAGCACGAATTCTCTGTTCTTGTTCAACACGTGCCACATTGTTTGCTGTGATTAATTTCCCACTGCTTGGAACGTGCAAACCACCATTACCATCTTTCTTCATAAAATTCTGTGTGCAGAATTTTTTATTTACGTCCACTTTATACTTAGATCTTTCAGCACTCTTTGAAGTAGATTCCTCTTTGCAGATTTAAAAATGAGCAGTTCACATCTACTTCACTATTACCCAGAGAAGTGTACACCCTTTGCTTTCCTAAGGACTCCAAACAGTAGTGTCTACCCTCAGGATATCATAGCTGATCAAAACCAGTCTTGGTGGTGGAGTGCAGACCTGTCACATGTGCATAAGGAATAGTCAGGTGGGAATTGAACTAGAGCTACTACCATGCTTTTCTTGCATCCTATGTGACACAAACTTGGAAGCAGAGAACCTCAGAGCATGCAGAAAAAAAAAAACCAACCAAAAAACAACCAACCTCCCCAAAGCCTCTCTCCTTTGAATTCAGATGCACAGCATCTACAATCCCCACTGGGCTGGCTGTGGTTTTTGTGTTCTGTTGGATCCATACCTCCCCATAAGCACAAAAATACATACCAGTCAAGAAAAACACACAGAGAAAGCAGTGTTGATAAACAAGGGAAACCCTGACAGCAATTGTTCCCTCTTCCTCAGCTTCCCTACTTCATCATTAAATGATGAAGTCCCCATCCCTCATCTCTCTAACAGTTCCAATTCCTGTGTT
Source organism: Aegithalos caudatus (assembly GCA_013389925.1). Lineage (NCBI taxonomy): Eukaryota > Metazoa > Chordata > Aves > Passeriformes > Aegithalidae > Aegithalos > Aegithalos caudatus. The sequence continues at coordinate 116,395 of WEIU01009310.1, read as the reverse complement.
CCCACAGCCCTCCTCCCAGCTGTGACAGTGTTTCCATGAACAACTCTAGGCAAGATGATCACTTAAAGGCTACTGTCATTCATGTGGCAAGTGGAGGACATTGCCAGCTAGCTCACACTTTACCATCTTCCTTTATTCACATGTCACACCTGGGACCTGCTGATGAAAGGGAGAGGGAAGAAGGGAACTCTTGGGGTTCAGGAAAACAGATGGGCATGAAGAACCTCATGTCTAAGTGACCATGGCAGAGGAAGGACTTAAAAGGCCAGGTAAAACTATTAATGCCTTTGGATATTTAATGTCTTGGCATCTATGGTCACCTCATGAGCAATCACTGAACAGCAAAAGGTAAACATTCAAAGGGGATACTGAGAGGAAAAATACCAGGGTGGAAATAAAAGACACTTCCCGAAAGATATGAACATTTTGGAAAAGCTGTGATAGACAGGGTTACTCTCTTGGCTAATTATAACTGAGAACTCCCAGAGATGGATATCAGAAAAGCTATAAAACACTAGGCTAGTAAATGTTCTTCACACTACATCAATGGTGCAAGGGACTATTTCTTCACTATTTGTTCGTAATTACCCACCATTAGCAAATGCTTCTTATGGCAGCTCTAGTGGGAGAAAAGTCTGAACAATTGTTCTGGTTGCTTGTTGTTCTCAATGGTGCAAAGACATGATTTTGTGTGTGTGTCTGTCTAGTTTAAGAATAAGAAGAAGCCGTTCCTTTACATCAGTCATGTCTGTGGAGCCCTGAGAAGCTAACATCTTCATAAAGATCAAACTGACTTAGCAGCTGTAGGGACAATTACAATTTGGTCATTAATACATATTAGGTAAAGGTGGGCAGGGGAAGACTTCTGTGCTCATTTTAAATCGTGTATATGGCTGAATATAAAACATCCAATGATGAAATAGTCAAATCCCTGTGGACATCTAGCAATATTCTCTTTCCCAGTAAGCAATCCCCTCATTACATGTGAATATATGGGCACTTGAAACTTTGACAATGAAGTTTTACTGCACACCTTGAAACATGCTCTTTTGGGTAACTGAAGGAAAAAAGTCCACCTTCCTGAGTTTTTGGGAGAATAATCTTTCACAATGCAACATAAAAAAAAAA
>WEIU01009310.1:46131-98945 GCA_013389925.1 Aegithalos caudatus | reverse complement strand
AAAGCAGAAAAAAATCCCACAAACCCCAAAACCCTAAACAAGCCCTCACCTTGGATCTAGAAAAGTACCAGCTCAAATTTTTGCTTTGTCTGATTCAACCAGGGACTTGAATCTATAGCTCCAGCTTCTCACATAAGTGTCTGCATCAGGAGGGCATTACATATCCTTGAGAGGGACATCCTTTGTCTTACATTGGACTTGAAAAACAGAGATTAGGTGAAATGGCAGAGTATTTTAGTAAAACAACACTTTCCTTTCAATGCAAAAGTATTTTCTGACAAAATATATTGCATTTTGAACATCAAGGCTTGCTGTAATTCATATCTAAGAGGTCCAAGCTTGGTGCCAACAGGAGTACTGACTGCACAACACTTTGTGTGCACAGACAAAATTACATCAGTGGCAAATGCTCTGCCATGAAGTAAATGTATAAACCATAATGCTACACTAATGAAGTATGGACAAAAACTAACAAAACATGCAAAATTCGAAAGAACATAGCCAGGCACTGCTAAGTAGTGATTCATCTGGTATAGCTAATGGCACAATCTGTGGATTTTTTCTCATTGTTTTCAGTGATGTCTGTGCTTCTGCTAACATGCTACCATTACACTGAATGGTATCATGGTATACTGAATTAAACATCAAAAAAAGAAGGAAGGAGGGAAGAAAATTTAGCAGATTTTAACTTTGATTTGTTTTTTAGAAGCATGAGATAAATTGTTTTCTCTCACCCTCAGCCCAGCAGAAGTGACCAGAAAGCAGAGAGAAGCATAAATCACACCCATGAAAGTTCAATATACCTGCCACTGCCAGCCAGAAGCTTTACTTTCTACTCTGACTCACACAATGCCTCAAGGTGCAATCCAGCCTACTGCACATAAACCCCTTCATTTTGAATTTTACACGTTTGCCTCTTCATAAAAGACTTCAATACTTCAGTACCAATGAACCAATAGTGAGCACGTAAGTAAACTTGGGTTTGTAAAAGTGATCGAGCCTTTCCAAGGTGCTTCACAACATGCCTCAGGTGTGTTCAGTGGGCTGTGATGCACACCAAGTGCCAACTTGCTGTGTACTGTTACATATTCTACATACCCTGCATCCTCAGACAAGTGTGATGGTGCCTCCAGAGGAGAGGCACATAGCTAAAACACAGAGCAGTATGCCAGACACCCACACACTCAGGTGCACCCAAAACTGGCAGCCACAAACCAGTTAACAAACAAATCACCTTATAAATGAAAAGACAGCTTTTATAAGTCTCTTCTTTTAACTGCCTTCAATTACAAAGATTTGCTCTATTCACACACGAATTATACGTAAAAATCCGACTTTCAACTTTTAATTAGCAGCAGAAGACAAGAGTTATATTTGTTATGGCATATTATGCTTTCCATTAATTTTTATTTACTGCCACTGTTTTAAAACAGCCAGTTGATATCTAGCAATGTTAAATGCAGATTTAAAACAAAACAAAAAAAAAAAACAACAAACCCTCCAAAAGCAGTCAGAATTCTGGCATCTCTTTGGAAGAAAAGACATAGTAAAATAAGATATCAGGTGTTTGGTCAAAATGAACATATGTCTGCTTAAGACACCTAAACATCTGGAAATTCTCCCCAGTATTGCTTATACCCATTAAAAAGAGGTCAGGAAAGGGGTGGAGAGGGGAGAAGAAAGAAGATACAGAAGTGTTTTTCATTTAAAGAGCTGAAAAAAATTCCACTAAGAATCTAACCTTTTGGTGACCTTTTCTTAATGGAAGCTTTGCCAGTTAGTACCAAAAGGGTAAAACCAGCAATGGTGAAAGAAGCATTTATATACTTCCTTGTATCACATGGAGGGCTATTAACATAAGTAGCATTAACGTCTCCTAAAGCCTACTTGTGTGTTCTGATGATTTACTCCTTGGCTTGTGTATTTAACTAAGCCAGTGCTCAGCACTGCCATCCCAGTGACTCAAAGCCACAGCTCTGTAAACCGGACTGTTTGCTGTCTTAATCTGTGCTATTTTTCACACTTGTGCTAATTACAGAAATAAACACCATTATATGTCAGGGAAATATAAACAATGCAGTGTCTCAACTTTTTTTTCTTACTTATAGAGGATTTGTAGGGGTCTTAATTTAATTCAACTGATTTAGAGATTCATGAGATGAAATTCAGGTTCTTCAATAACTTATACAAGGAGAAATGCAATTCCTTCTAATGAAATATGATGAGTTTTCAATGAAAATCAGTATTTTGCTTAACTGATCCTTTTCAGTAACACTAAACTGCAATATACACTAGCATAGAATCTCAGAAGATTTGATACTATCAAATGACTGAATATATTAAATGCTAAAAAGCTACCAATAGAGGAAAATTACCCTTAATATTTTATTTTCCCTTTCATGTAATTGAACCAGAGTAGTGCTCCAAACCATTTTTCCAAAGCTCCCATATATATGCAGAAGAGCCTGAGGTCAAATGTTGCCACTAACAAGATCTCTGGCATAATTGTCACTGCCTTCAGGAGGGTCACATTGGGGATTTACAGGAATTTTGAGTATAAAATACTATTTCTGTTTCCAGTGAAGTCAATAGGGAACATACTTATAGTACACTTGGGCTTTAAATATGAATCAGGTCATTAAATGCACATCACAACAAGAAAATAAGGATTATCCCTCCTTTTCCCATTTTATGAGTAATAGCAATTGAGGTCATGAAAATCTGACCTGTCTGAAATAGGTCTTTTGGGGATGGCTTCAATGAAGTATGGATTATTGAAACCCCTCTTTCTTTCATAATCTAAGGAAACAGTCGGAAATCAACAAGCATCTTAGCTTTCTTCCTGGGGGATGGCTACCAAAATTCCAAGTATGTTTATTAAAAATGGAAAGCTAACGCCTGTCAATTTAAGAAAATGGATCAAGTGCTTAACAGGTTACATTTAACCTGGAATTCAAGAGCCATGAAAATGTCTAAACTGAACACAAAGGAGATTTTAAAACTAATGGAAATGTAATCAGTTCTCTTTTTTTATCCTCCAGGATTCTGTTATTTTGCTCCAGACTGCTCCTGCTATCTCCTGTCTCGGAAGCTCAATCTTCTCAAGCAAAAGCTTTGATCTACATGTTCTTTGCTAAGTAGTTTCAAGTATTAAAGAATTAATAACCATGCAATGTATTTCCCCTCATCTAATTCTGCATGCTGTATGGTTCTTCAGAAAATCAAACATTATCTGTCAGACAAACGGCACCACGGTTATTTGGAACATTTGATTTGGCAGTTTTCTAGCAATTCAGTAGTATTTTCAATTATGGTAATGTAATACTGAAAACATTGGCATTGTCTGTCTACCACAGACAGCTTTCTTGTACAGCATGAAAGAAAACAGGCCCACCCAGTTGTCCTGACAAGAGTGAACTGGACTGGTTACCACCCAGCCCACATGGTGGGAATAAGCTGCAACTGTGCTCCTTTGTTCAGCTGCTGTGGGGCATCTTCTGAACTTCCATCTTCTGAGCCTCCATACAATGTGTGTTCTGTTGATCATTTAACAACTATGCTACTACAATAATCTATCCTGTTTCATCCACACAGTAGTAGTAATAAACATTGCTACTCAGGAAGTATTTGTATCCTGTGCTGTATTCAGCAACTTTTAACTAACAAATTGTGAAATGAAGCAGTCACAATTATTCTTCTATTCCTCAACAGATCCAGAACCCTGGTGATGGCATTTCATTACAGCACTGAGGAAGTTAAGTCAAAGTTGAGTTCATACAATTCATCCATGTTCAAAGTACCACAGTTATTGTAGGTTAAAGGAGACATTCCTCCCTAGGCAGCTGGGAATCTGCTGGTGTCTGAAGTGATCTCACCCTGCCCTGTTGTGAATACTCAGGGGGCTGATGAAAAAATCACCATCGGCACCTCCATCAAGAGAGGTTTTGAATATGGAGTCTTCTTCATGGGAGTAGAGATGCATGAAGGCTTGAGCTGAACTCCATGGAATGGGATGCCCTAAAGGGCTCAGGAGTTCCAGGATACATCTATTAAGCAAGTAGTGTAGCCCAACTGGAAAATTTTTGTATGACAGTGTTGCTAAACATCCAGCAACCACATCCTTTATGTTTTAGGGCGGCTTACTTGGGACTAGCTTTGATTTAGTCTCCTACTGAATACAGAGCTGCAGCTTCTGTTTTATTTTCATCCAAAACCAGTCCAGTCCACAAGCACCAGGATTCCTGTGAATGAAAGCATAAGCAGTGCAGACAACAGAAAGTTTCTGATCAAAACCAGATTTCTAAACCAAACTCAAACACTAGTGCAGATGTACCCTCCACTGTCTACCTTTCTTTTTCAATGGGGCTGATCACTGAAAACACAGATCTGAGGTGACAACAGAAGCACACCCAAGATGCTTAGAGCTGGATTAGAATGGGTAGGTTTTCAGCTTCTGCCTCAACAGAAGTAAGGTTGCTGAGTTTGTGCAATGACTGAGGCTTCCAGGTATACCTTGAAAATGGCAATTTTCCCCAAATTTACTCTTTATGTCCTCCCATAACCATAAATAAACTGAGGTAATTGTACTAGCTACTGAGCAGGGAGCTATAGAACCTGCCAAGCAGGCAACCCAGCATGCAGTGATTGCTGCCGCTGGCTATGGAATAGCTGCAACTGTTCTTTCCTTTATTTTCAGTCATAGCTGAGGGACATATACAGTGCTCACAATGCACTCTACTGTTGGGGAACAGAAAATAAATTTCTGTCATGTTCAAAGGATGAAAAGCAGAATACATAAGAACACATAAGGGAAAGAGCTACTTTAATGCAGTATTTGAATTTCTTAAGCTAAAGCAATATGCCCTATCCTGCAGCTCTTGATATCCTTGCTAAAGCCACTAACATAAGAACAAGAAATCTGGGCCTCAGGATATATATGCAATTAAATACAAACTTTCAAAAACATTGTTGCAGAGGACACTAGGTGGAATGGTTAATAGCATAGCAGAGCCACATGGATGATGCAAATAACCTTGCTATTTAACTTTCTGATCATAACTCACTGTGGAAGGAAGCCACTGATAAATGCCTGGATTTTCTCTGCCAGCCACTCTATTTAATACAGTTATCCTTGACCTTTTACATATCATAATGCTTGCTAGTTTACTGACTTCGCTCATGTTAACTTCAAAGCTCTCAAAGGTGAAACTCCTTTCCAAAAAAGCTAGCAGGTATATCTTCACTATTGAAAATATTCTCTCCTCTTATTAAGTGGCAATTAAGTTGCAGAAAAATCCCACTGATGTAGCAGCAGTGTTGCCTGAACAGAGATGCTGAAGAGTATTAACTCACTAGGCCATTGCCTGCATATACTGTATTTCAAGAGAAAAAAGTGCACTTATCCCACATAAAATTAGTTTCTCCATAATGATTTTTGTCATCCAGAGGATTTCTGAGTAGAAACATCAAAAACTGCATGCTCACAAGACACCGTTTTTCACAGTAATCCCATTAAAACTGAATTTTGTGCTCCTTTTTAGGTCTTTCCTGATGGTCGCCGTATTTCAGTCATTCAACTACAACTGACGTCTTCAACCACTTAGTCCTTGCTGTCTCAGACAAACATACTGTAATGTCTAAAAAAACTGCACTTTTGCTTTCTTCTTACAGACCTCTGTCAGGAAGAGGCCACCTCATGCCAGCCAGAGTCAGACACACATGAGGAAAACACAGTGTGTTAACAAAGGTCCAACTTGATGTCTGTTTTCAACTGCCCCTTTTAATGCATCCTACTCCCAGTGCTGGAGAACATAATCGCCCACAGCACCAGAGCTTTAATAAAATCAGGTGCTGCTCCAGGCCTCAAGGTATCTGAATAACAAAATCACTCACATCCTGCAACTTTGTGCAGCTGAGAGAGAATGACTGTTCTTCACAGACAGGTACTGCCTGCAATATTCAAGCATTATGTCATTATGCTCCTGTCTGGCAAACCATCTAACATTGGCACAATGCAGCTTTCCATGCCAAAATCTTCAACCTATGTATATAAGCTAGCACATTAATTTTTTTCACTCTGCTCTGGCTACTCTTCCAGGATAATTTACTGAAAACGTCCTAAATTTAATTGCCTAAGTCTTGTGCTTAAAGGCACAATTTTAGGGCTCTTTTCCTGCAGCAGTTTGAGCCCTTCCAACTCCCATTACAGCCAAATGGAGTTGAAGAAGCTCCCTAAAAATATTCAAATGATAGATCATTATTCCTTATAAATGTTCTGGGTAAAAGAGAAATCAGCTCCTTTCATACAGGTTGGTTTAAGGAAATATTGTCAAAAGACAGCCCTTCTTGGTGCTTGAGATCTTCTCTCTGTTCGGCTTTCCACCTATTTTGCACTAAGGGAAAAAAATACCAAAATGTTTTCTCTGCCACTTTTACATGAGTACTGCGTGTCATCTCCTAACTTGACAGTCTGATGGCAAGTAAAATCAGAAAGAATGTTAACTATTCACCACTGTTGACGGCAATCAGCCTTGCTAATTTGAAGTGAAAAGTCAAGAAGGAGACGAGGGGTTTAAATATGGTGTTTAAAGGTTCTATCCACACAGGGTAGCACCTTTTAAAAATTATATTGCTGATATGCAAACACAGAGGAAAAGAACTGGCTGTCAGTTTGTTTCAATGTCACATGGCTAGGACACCAGACGCATGAGAGTATTTCCAGATCATGGAAAATATTAACCTTCTTATACATACATTTGTGTAATTCCAATAAAATAAATATGTAAATAGGCAAGACAAAATGGTTAGCAGTTACATACAGGTCATCTATTTGAGACCCTCTAGATTTTTCTAGGATTGACTATGGCTTCAGTCAGAAACTGTTATGCTGGCTCAGGATGCTCCATCTTGTAATTAAAGGCTTAATCTCCTCTTAGTCATCTGGGCAATTGTAATGAAATACGCCAGTTACTCCCTGCTCTTGTTTTGGAAAAATGCCCAGCAGATTACAACAGCAACAAAATTAAATTACCCATTCTGTACGTCCACTTCACAGCACACTCATATTGTCCTTTACCAGTCCTGCATTGAAGCAAGATATATTAAACCAAAACAGCTTTCCCTGTTTTTCAGATTTCATTACCATTCAGCAAAAAAAAAAGAGAAGTCTTGCTTAGGACTCGGTATGTCACTTTGCTTTTCTGACACGTTGCTTCACACTTTAGTTGGGACACAGCTTTCTGCAGCACTAGGAAGAATACATTTTAGCTATTACACATTGGTGACAAAGCAATATTAATCACAGAATTATGTCATTTAAAAAAAAATTAAATAACAAGGGTATGAAATATTCTCAGAAGCCAGATATCTTTCCCCAAACATACTCTTACACCATCTGGCTTTGACCACACTGCCAGTTTCTTTCCTATCCCTTTCTCCCTCCTGCTTTCCCTTTCCTGCTCCATGTACTGCAGGTACAAGTGACAAGTGCAAGTCACATTTGGGTAAAAACAAGGCTGAAACAAAATTAAAGTAACAGGTACAAAATTACGAAGTGAGTGAAGAAAAGGTAAGCAGCAGCTGTTCACTGGCTTCCGAAAATGTTCAGCAGCTCAGCTGAACTGAGGGAAGTCACACTGTACACACAAACACAAACACTTTTACTGGTCTAGGCTAAGAAGTTTTCAGCCAGATCCTGCTTCAATGGATCTGGCAAGGTAAAGGGTCCCATCAACACCAAAGGCTACGACTGCCTCAATAGAGCAGCCCCAGTATCTCTCTGGAACACTACAGTGAAGATTCACCTCTTTTTACACTGCCCAGAATGCAAGTTTCTTGGTACCACTGACAATTCCTGAATAGATGTGGGATATGAGTCTCAGTGTTCTTAGTGTAGAATACATTGGTCAGGCTGAAATTTAAGTGCATATTGAAAATCCATTCTGCACTAACAGAACACATTTGTAACTGCCTTTCTTCCAGTAGCACCAAGAATAGAATTAGTAAATTCTTTAAACTAAATGGAACTACAGCTAGCTCGTTTTATTAAGAAAAGTTGAAAGACAATCATAAACGCAATAAAAATCTAAATATGAGTGGTATTGACTAAGTCTATTTTTGGAGCAAGGGTGTTTGTATCCTGAGAAAGGAGGAGCAGCAGAGTATGTTCCAGTAAGCCCTCCTGGACTGAGCGCAATGTCACTATTTTAAGCGACTTAACTTTAAGACCATTTTATTTCTTATACTCTGCATTAAGGACTGAATCATGTTTTCAATTAGCTTATGAAAAATATGAAAAAAAAAACCTGTTTCATTTGTTCTGGATTTACAAAATATCAGAAACCATACTGTTCTGAAAATTGTTCTGATATCACACACATTTATGCAATAACAGGCTCATGTGAAGCCCTTGCTCAAAATCCTTCAACTCTTCAGAAAGGCAATGTGGGGAGACACTTGACATTTGTACTCTAATCTAGAATAGCTGCTGTCTCACAGCCCATCCTCAGTGCCATTACGAAGTGCCAGTGTGGAGGGAAATTGATAAAAACCAGATGGACCCTTACTTCTGTTGTGAATTGTTCACACACAAAGTGGGACAGGCTTTTCAGCAATGTTCAGCTCACACAAGCCCTGCTGTTTGCAAAGAATCAGGCTGAAGTTTTGTAGCAATCAGACATGTACAACACTACACCAAAAACTCCAGTATCAAGTTAAAATGATAACTTGTTCCAGAGCTTCATCTGTTAACAAATATTCATACATAATTTACACTCCAAGTCTGGTCTTTCCCCTTTTCACAAAGATATTACAATCAGCTTTAGCCAGCACAGCGTTGGCAGAGTAGAATACTGCAGCATGATTTTAACCAGCAGAACAAAACCCTAGTGTTTACATTCAGATCTTTGTAGATGCTTTTATGTGACAAAGATGCCCAAACTCGATGACTCATTTCTTATAAAAGCAGACAAAAATGAATACCCTTGGGAGGATCGGGGAGATGACAGTCATTAAGCAGACATACATCAAGATACAGAGACCAAATGAATGCCTTAATGAGAATGGGAATTACCCTTCCTTTTGTGGGTTTTTATTCCACTCCTGCTCAGCCTCCACCAAAATGACTTTGATGATGTTGCTAAAAATCACAGGTTCTTACTGAAAATGGGCTCAGTATGTATCAAGGCAGCTATTCTTACTCCTGTAGTAAGGGCCAAATTACCTTGTTGCAAAATGGTTGCCTCTACAACCAATAAAAGTGACTGTGGGACTGATGCAACAAACAGCAGTTCTGGAGAAGCTTCCAAACAATCCATGTTTAATTTAGGAATTTGGACAGTGAGTCTGACATTTGATTAAATCTGAATTTCCAAATTAAACAATCTAAAGAGCATTAAATTAACAACAGCATTATATCTTGCCAGTGACATAACAACTCCCAGTGCCTCCCTGGGTGTTGTTAGGCACCAGCAGTTGATCAGAAGTCCTGATAAAGCTGAGAGACAACTCTCCCCAGACTGATTAAATGCAGGTGCTTTTTACATCTGGTTTTCAGAATCTACACAAGCTCACCATGCATCACAGCTGAGACCCACTGCACTACTGTTCTGCAGCTCTTTTTAAATAAGCCCACTGATCACTCCCGAGGCAAAGGTGTTCAGCTTCAGTTTTTGACTCCTGACACCCTGCCCCAGCTGAATTTGGCATTTATCTCATATGTAAGTATATGAAAACGTATGCAAATGCTCACAAAGACAGGGTCTAGCAGCAGATGTCCAGTGTTTGGAATATAGGATGCTCAAGCCGGAGCAGGGGAAGCCAACAGACAGGTGTTCCGACTCCTCCCTGCTGCCAAGTCTGCCCCATTAAGGAAACGAGGCTGAAGGCCATCAGTGCAACAGTCAAAACTTAATCGCCAAATGTGTCTCTGATCTAAATACCTCTCACCAGCTGGTTGCTACTTATCCCCTGATGGTGTCTGGGCACATTCCCTCCAAAAAAGCAATCAAGCTCTTCTGATGTGGTGTGAAAAGCCAAGTCTGTTCCTTTCTCAGTGTATGAACACATGATCCACCTACAAAAAGTTCACGGAGCACCAAAAAGAAACGCTCAAATACTCGTTTTTCCATGCTGGGCTGGGAAAACCCAGCAATCAGGGCTGACATTTTGCTTTTGCCATCAAGAAATTTTTCCAGTGAAGCAGAGGTAACATTACTGCCCTCCTCATCAGCCCCTTCAACTACCATATGACACCACATCAAATTCCTAACTACTGGAAACTGAGTGCAGCTCCAGAGATTCAGTAGTCCAAATCAGGACTTTTCGTAGTCCTGCTACTGCTTCTGCATATGTGTTGTCTGACTCATAACTAAAGGATGGGTTAAGAATAGATAAACCATGTTTTATCTGCTTCTTCAAAATCAAAAATTTGTGTTTGTTTTTGGGTTTTTTTTTTATGGTTGGACTTGATCATCTTAAAGGTCTTTTCCTATATAAATGATTCTACGATTCTGTTTTTTTAAGAGAACTTATTTAGTGGTGGTTTAGAGGTGTTTTTGTACCTCCCATGCTGGAGTCCGTGCCTCTATGGAAAAATACCTAGGCTTGGGCTTAATTTAAAAATAAGGATTTGAGTTTGTTGTGTATTTCAGGGAGAGACTTTGCTTAAAACATTCAGTCCTGAGTTAGGGAACAGTCACTGCCAGCACAGGAATGCAGAAAATTGATCTAAGAGTGTAAACAGCAAACCTGAGTCACATACGCAATTTTTGTTACTAGGAACTTCAAGACACTTCACCTTTTTTGTTCCTTCTTATCCAAGCATCCAGATTAACTCTGAGTGCTAAAGAGATATTCCAACTATGAGGTAGTGCTTGGAGTCAAACAGAAGCAATTCTTATATTTGTAGCACTGTTGCTAAGATATCTGTAAATTATTTAGAGGGGAAAAAAAGAAAAGCTAATTTATTTTTTATGATCTCTGTTTACTTTTTTCACCTTCCCCACTTGGTACCGTGCTTTTTCTCATCTACCAGAAGAATGTTACTTAGCTTCCAGCCTATGGGAGATATGCTTGAATTTTGTTTAGAAATCACAAAGCAGGAGGATTGTCTTTTTATCAGAGTAGTGTATTGGGACTCAAGAAACCTCGGCTCAATCCTTGCTCTAACAGAAATTCTCTTTTAGACATTTGGCAAAATGCTTTATTTCCCAACACTTCTGAAAACAGTGTTACTGTTCTGTTATCCTGTGTGAATAGTGAAACCCCATCTGAAAAAGCGAGATACCATTTCTTTTTTTGTTACCCATCTTCTTGCCTGATTATACTGCAGTCTCTGCAGGATTGGGACTTCTCCCAACTATGGGTTTATATAGAATATATGGCAAAATGGAGCTCTGGTACAGCTCAAAACCCCTAGATATTCCTGGACTACTAATGTTAGTTCAACTCCTAGCACTAAGAAGCCAAAATTACTGGGGGAAAGTAATCTGTGAAAGCTCCAAAATCAAGTCCTGGAGTCCTAGTCCTGACAAAGCACTTCCTGCTACCAAGATACCAGGCTTCAGCCATAAATAAGGGAGGCATTATTTTATCAACCAAGCTGGTAATGTCTTCTAAGTAATAAATGTAGAGATGGAACCCAGTCTGGAAACAAATCTGTAACAAAAAGGGATGTAAAGCCCTGCCTGACTGACAAATTCATGTTTTCCATTATACACACCAGAGGATTCCATATGAAGCTAACTGCAAACAAGGGAGCTTAATTTATCCGACATTAAGATTCAAATTGTTCAGAGATAGACTATCACTGATTTAACTCCACTCTACAAGATATCATGGCCTATGATTTAATTGGCCAATTACTTATGTCTGATGAGAAACTGGTGAGAATGCTGTGCCTCATACATGAAGCAGTAGTCGTAGTAAAATGTGGACAAAATGTGCAAATCTAAATCAGAGCATTTTATCAATCATTTGCAAAGCTGACAGGTTTAATGGGTGTGGAATGATGAATATATTGGCATTTTGTTATTTGTCACAAACTAATAGAAAGCCCTATTAAAGTTATGCAAATTCTCTGTCCAGCATTAACAAATGATGATCCATATTCATATTTGCCTCAGGGGAATAAAACACATACATCAACTCATTACTTGTTTTTTTCTGGCTAATATTTCACACAAAGTGTGGTGGAATTTGTTTTTGTAAATTCCCAATTACTTCCTAGTTTTTTGCCCAACGTGCTCAGGGGAAACAAATCTTCCTTAGACTTGGAAGTCAAAAATTGGACAAGATGCTGCCATTTGGAGCACACAGTAACCTCTTAGGCCATCATCATCTTCCGGGTGCCCAGCAGTAAAGGAAGAATTTATTGATGGCTGAATGGAAAGCCCCAAGGATGATGGAGAGAAAACGGGGATTTTGCAAAGAAGAAAATCATGTTTCAATTTTGAGGTCTTTTTCTGTCTGTCCTGCCCCCGTGAGATGCAGTTCACACAGAGGTTGTTGCACAGTTGTTGCACACTTTTATTGTGCTAAAAGGCCTCATACAGGATCACTGTGCAGGATTAGGCTGGAGGAAGCCCAATTTTGCCTGTGCATAAGTGAGAAAAGTGGGTGAGAAGAACACCTACAGAAGAGCACTGGAGCATACAAGCCCACAAGTGAACGTTATGCACTTTAATGTACCCTTTTGAGCAATATGTTCACCCAGCATGAGCTGATACTCTTTGTGGTAAAATGTACTACTTGCTCAATCCACTCCAAAACCTTTTGTTCTCATTTCTGTGTCCATCCAATTTATTTCCCTAGGGGATGAGACATTTCTAGCTCTTACGGCTGAGCAGTTCCGGCTCCATTGGGAGTTCACTGCTCATGTAGCCTTGGGAGAAGGGCCACATGTGACTACTACGTGCAAAACAAGATGAGGCCTCTGCTGCTTGGGCTGTAGGAAGTGAGCATGGGACAGCAGATTTCCAATATCCAAGCAATGCCAAACTAGCATAAGATTCACGCTAACCTTTGGTCCTTGTTTTTTCCACTGCCTTCTGGGTTATCTCATTTATGGTGCCTGAACAGGAAAGCATCATCCTTCCTAAACCCAAAGGGAAGGATCTGCAGGTACAAGCAGATGCTTTATCACTGAAGGGGAATATACCACACTTTGGAATTGAGTGCTCCCAGTAATTCACATCAGTTTCTGGGAGAGCAAAGAGGAAGAACTGGGCCTGTGATTTACCTTATTTTTCAGCTGGTTGCTAGGTGCCAGGTGGGTAGTGATCCTTGTGAGTTTAGAGCCTGTCTGCCTCCTCACCATCCTCCTCACAGGCCCTTTGTTGACTGTGCTAGAGAAGTCCCTGGAGATTAACAAAGAATGCTCAAGGCCTGTCAACTAAACCGCTAGAGCCTCACTGTGTTGGCATCCAGAAAAGACCACTGAGCCACATGGCTTCAAATAACCTTGGGCTGGGGCCAGTTCACTTCTTTAAATGAGGGAGTCTTATTTAAAAGTCCACTGCATTCAGCAGAGGATCTCCATGGGCCTTGAAGGAGGCTCTTAATATATCTTGAAAAAAAAAACATTAAAAAAAATTTCAAGTGTTGTGCTTATGGGATTTCCTCACTATCAAACTATTAAGGTGAAGTGGTGTCTAGGGAGAAGGCAGAATTTCAGAACTGCATTTTGCCAGTGCTTTTAAAAATTTCTGCTACTACTGTGCAGGGTATGAATCTTATTACAGTTGAGAGTATTCCTGCATATAAATGAAAGTAGAAATCATTGAGAGGAATCAATGAGCTGAATGGAAGGGTTTTTCCTTATAATCATGTTCCAATTTTGTGTTTTCTGAAAGTTATTCTTATCTCTTTCTTTCTATTATCCTCAAGTGCCTGAAATTCTCTTTGATGGAAGACAGCTGCATCCTACTGCAGTTGACAAGCCCTGGAAAAATGCATCTGACAACCACATTCTGGAAAGATGCATCTTTAATGGCTTCCTTCAGTGCAAAAGGATCAGTGCAGCAAGGTAAGAGCTCTTGCTCAGCTGCGGCTTTCTGACACTTTGATCTCTGCCTGCAAGGTGATCTAGCCTGAAGGCATGCCAGGGAGGCCTCCAATCATGTCAGATCCCACAAACAAAGGAAGACCACAACTGGTCAGTATTTAGGTGGAAAGCTAAATTTTGCAGGAGATAATGGTGAGGATTCAATAGATGGCAGTCTTACCTCAGAGTCAAGCCTGAGGAGAGGAACAAATGTAATCTCAGGGGCTGGGAGTGCCATCATTCAGAGGTGCAAAAATCAGGTACCAGGCTGAAAATACTCCAAGGTGCATTTGGTAGATCATGACCAACTGTTAATGTTCCATTAAGAAATGCCATTTGTCAGCCTGTAGACATTCTCTCATAATTTCAAAGCCATACTCTTGTGAAGCCATGACATGCATCCCATCGCCTGCTCCAGAGATTGTTCAGCTTAATGAAAAATGATCTGTGTATGTGAAACCTGAATTTCTCTGTGTACAAGCCACTGAAGACAGTGTCAGAAGGGCAGTAGATATCACAAGAGTAACACTGAAGTATGGATTTTTAAAGTTTAAGTGTTGAATCTTTCTTGTATTAAACAGATAAGAGGTGACTAAGCTGTGACTGTATTCAGAAGGGAGAGAAGTAGAAAATTTCCCTTACAATCCTGTGCAATTTATAATTTCCTTGGGTCTGTGAAAAAGCAGTCCTGAGCAGATAGGAGATAAAAGTTTTTTGCTACCTCATGCATGCCTTGGCTAGCTAGCAGAGATCAACCAGTGTCAGACATGAGTTGTCTGGACAAACAGCAACATTCCATGCCCAACTTTTAATGCAAAAAGCAAACTTACATTAAGAATTAATGTCTCTCTAATTGTCCTATCTTCACTGGCCCGAAAAAAAGGCATTATATCAAGGGTTGAAGGCACCTGTCCATGTGGGCTATACACTATGTTCAATCATCTGGTCCTAAACATGAACTGACTTTGAGCTGCTGTCCAACAAAACCTATACAAACAATTGGATGCTTTCTTCATATCAAACTCCTAGTAATTTTAATACTTTTGGATCAATAGTTCTTCTGATGTGTTTGTCAAGGTCTGTGATGTCTGTCTCCCACCGGTTTGTTTGTTTGTTTGTTTGTTTTGGTCAGAGTGCTCTAGGGACTTAATTCCTGCAGTTCCAGCTCAGAGAGATTGGAAAAACTGCAAGCTAGGAGGACCTTATGCTTTCAAGAGCCTAATGCCAGCATTCAACCATAAAACAAGTATCCCTTCTTTTCTGGACCTATCATACAATGTCCTTCATCTCAAACCATTTTTTCCCTGACACAGGAAAAATAAAGTGGTGATGTAAATGAGTTGATGATTTCATAAATACAGTTGTGAAAAAGGTGCATCTCAAGCAGCTGTAATGACTTAGGAAAACATGCATGGTTTTTTATCTTTACTTATGTATGCAGGTATATTAATATGCTTACATATATGCACAGTATTTTTCTTTTTCAAAATTTGTGCACTTGGTTTTTTGGATTTGTTTCCTTATTTTTTCTGAACACAGAGAGGTAATATTCCACAATGTTCTTTATGTACAAACTATTTTTCCTTGCTTGCAGAAAAGCTTTTAAACAGTAAAACAGAAAACAAGGCATTGAACAATGATCAATGAAGACAATCTAAAAACATGTAAACAAACATACTTAAAAAGGAGCCCTACCAGGCACAGATAACTATTTTAACCCTTTGAAGAAGTTAATCCAATTCCATCACATGTAAGAGTCACTGTACTAGAAAATCAACTAGTCTTTGGTACATGCCACAGAGGGACCTGTACCCAATGAAGAAAAGGCCTCAAGAAGTGGTTGAGTGAAGTTGACTTCCCCTTCTGCTAGCAATTAATGACATTCTCAGTGTGTCACTGATAGAGTACTCAAAAAACCTGAGTTAACAAAAATTTTAGCAAATGGTTCTGGTTGAATGACTAGTGTATGACTGGTATAAGGAAACAGTCAAGAAATACAGAAAACACCATTCTTGTTCACTTGTGTGGCTACCTGCAAATTTTACGTGCATTATGTCAGAACCCAGCAGCACAGTCTTTCAAAAATATACTCCAGTGTCATTACAAACTTGTGAGTTTCAGATTCCTCTCAGGAAATGATGCTGTGCTGCTTCTGATAAGCTACTTTATTGTTTTTCTGAAGTTTAACTAGCTGTAAATGGAGAGAATACAGCTTGCCTACCTTAGGGGAAGGTTAGGATTATTAACTACATAATAGACCTGAAGTGCTGTCACGAAGAAAAGAAACAACCTATAACTGAAAAAAACTTTGGTGTACATTTCAAGGGGTTCCAGCCACTTTTATTGATTCATTTCTTGAAGAGTCAGAAAATGTTGAATCTATTAGAGGGAGGAAAGAGAGATGGAACTAAACACAAAGTTATCAGTCATTACTTTTCAATGCAATAAGTGGATGCAAGTACAAGTACAGAGATGGCATAGATTGCAAGGGAAGGCATTGATAATAGTATCTCTACAGCTTTAAGACCTGGCTTACCTGTGACTGTATGTACAATCAAGTCTGATGCCTATTCACAGTAAGAACAAAAAGTCCTCTACCTCGGTTTTTCTCCTGAAACAGGAAGCTTGTGTTCTGTGACATTTTACGCTTCTCAGTTTTCAATGAACTGCTGTTCCCTCTCTCCTGCTTTTGGCTAGCAATCAGGAGTCATCAATATTCTCCTCCTGTTTTCATTGTAAGCCAGCCTCGGTGACCTAGCTGCCTCATAACAAAATCTTGACTGAACAAAGAAACCTTTTCTCATCCATTTCACATAATGCAGCACAAATGAAAGCCCTGGAAATGTCTTATTCCTCCATATTGCTTGTCACATGTAGCTTTTCAGCAGCACGTCATTTGTCCTCTATCCATTTCCACATGGTAATTTTATTATCATCCAGCCACAGAAGGGCAGGGACTTGCTGCTATTAGAATGTGAGAACACATTTTGAACTATTTAATGCCTATGGCAACCTGCAAACTCAACTGCAGCAAGTCCATGTCTGGATAAGCAGGCCTAAGCAGCAGGGCTCAGCAGGAAGAAGCACCCAAAGACCTGCCTTCAGACACTCATCTCTAAGTCATGTGAATTCCTGATAACTAGACATGAAATCTTCCTGGACTGTTGGAACAAATATTGCGAATTTTCAGGTGTGTTCCATCATCCATGAGTTGTAACTTGAACCGATTTCTTGTTCTTGAAATATGAGGACATGGGTAAATTTGCTTGCAAAATGCACACAGAATTTCCAGTGAGAAACAGTTTGAAAGAATCTTTAAGAGTTTCTACACACTGCAAAACCAAGGGTATCTCAAAGGATCTCCATCACTGTTATTCCCACATAGTCTTACTCCCAGCAGAAATCAAAACCTACTTCTGAAAGTAAGTGTTGAGTACATTTCCTTGCCCCAATTCAGACTTTGTTGGCTTTATTCCAACTTCCACAAATATTTTCAAACCAACTACTGTGGTATCAGGTTGTGTCCAGGTTGACTGACTCTGTTCTTGTCCTTTTTTATTGAAATCTATACGTACATTATTTATCAAATTGCTCCCATAGTCCTAATAAGAAAAAATGGCATAATAATAACCATGAGAGATGCTCATCTCAGTGTAACATTATACACAATCACCTCTGCAGTTTACATATTTTGAGAAAGCCTCTCTTACAAGCCAGTGAAAAGGGTTTACAAGCAGATTAAAGGATAAAACTGCCAAATGCATTAAAATACATGGTCGATATGCTGCTAACCACAAATCCATAACTGTTTTGCTGATAAAGCATTGCCTAAGCTGCAGTTTGTTCAGATTGCTGCTTCAGATTCCTCATGACACGATCAGCAAAATGAGGAGTAGCAATTCTGCTATTTCCAAAAGAGATGGTGTTGGCTTGCAGCCATGTCTGTATAACTGATTTTGAGATTCTTCTGTTGAGCTTTGAAGTGGTTAAAGGAAGCCAGGATGGAATTTCCCCTTTATTCTTTCTTCAGCAAACCTACTTATGGAAAGTTTTTTGATTTACCGTGTAGGTCTTACAGGTTGAGAGATTAATTCCTTCTTCTTCCACCTAGAATTGTGTGCTCATGAAACACCAACTGATTATTAGCTGAACCTTCTGCTCAAGAGTAAAATGACCATGCTGGAGTGCTACTTTGCTCAAAGAGGTTGCAAAACCTCCTCTGGAGGTTTGCAAGACTCAACAAGGCAAAGCCACACTTCACCTGATCTACTTGCTGGCAGTAGCCCCCTTCAAGCTGGAGGCTGGACCAGGTGACCTCCAGAGATGCCTGCTTATCACCAATTTATACAGTTCTGTGACTTTGTATTTGCCAGTGGTTAAGATGTAGAAGGCACTGCTCCTGGAACAGCTGTTTCTAGAGCATTCCTCTCTCAGTGGAGAGCCTTCACTGACAATCAGAAATGGAAGACTTCATTGTATGAGGATTTGTTTGGAATCCTCTGCTATCTCATATCCTCAAAATGATACTATCTTGTGACATTGGAAGAATGTATGCAAAAGAAAGAGATGTTACAGACAATGCTTCCTCCATTCTGATCAAGGCTAAGAAAACAATCTCCATGAGCAAAATAAGAGGTAGCCATATGGATGATTAAAAGAGAGATCTGTAGTAATTATTAAGTCTCCTCCCCCACCAGAAGCCCTTTCTCTAGCAGAAGGTTGGTGAATGGAGACACAGAAGAACTTGCAAAACTTCTTGTAGTATTCTGTGCCCTTCATATATGTAAGGTGCACAATTTATTGGACTAGCGTCCCTAGATATTATAAAAACCTATTTCTTTAGAAGTAAGTTAAGGCAGAGCTCACAAATGCTCTTCATTCGGACTCAAACATAAATACAAAATGATCCAATTTAACAAATCACCCCAGAATATCAATATGCATGTGCTAAAAAATAACAAATACATAAGAAATACTCAAATACATTGAAGCCAAGTTAAAACAGTAGATTTTTCAGCATAGTCATATCTTCTAAAAATTCTAGGCTATTAATCTGTAGTCTAGCACTTAATCTACAGATATCCATACATGTGATCTCTAGACAAAGGTAAGCATGTAGTATCTAAACACGAATTTATGAATGAAACTCACCTCAATTGCAAAAGTCTACTCAAAAAAGCATCCATATTGCAGTAACTAGTCCCACCCATTCAAATTTGGTCTATGTTAACCATTCCACCGACTCATGTAAGCAAAACTTAGCAGAAATTACAAAAAAAAAGCTTCACTTGTAAATAAAATTGAGTATGGAAGTATTATTGTTCAAGGTATGCACATAACTTGAAGCATAAATCACAGTAACAGCAGAGAGACACATTCATTTCTCTCTGGAGTACAATCTACTTAAAAAGTCATTGCTTGAAGATAACAGTTGTGCCAAAGTAGCATTTGATATCTAAATAATTGATTTGAAAGTGTTGTTAGTTGATGGTGACCATAAAAGCATCCTATCTGTTGGCTAAAATACTTCAAAACAGACCAGACAGTTGTGAGAGTGTCTGGATTTTTGTCCCACCAGATGGGGCAAGTGTTCTCTAACACTTAAATCTACTTCATCTGCAGAAATCAAAAGAACAGCAATGTCTTTTCCAGTATAGGCACAATGCCAATTGTTAAAGCAACCCATATCGAGAGCTTTTACCTGCATTTGGATTAGCTCCCTGTAATAATCATACATATGTAATTGTGTACTCTAGTGATTTTTAAACTTTCTCCATTTGCAGACCTCTCCTAGGTGTTTTCCACCAGAGGTGAGCCTGTGTTTAAACCAATTTTAAACCTCCTGAAGTAAACTTACTTTACTTTTCTCTGTGCTGTAGAACACTTAGGAAGCAGCTCACTGTTACTGAGGCATCTGTATACTGAGCTCCAGGATCACAGTGCTGCCTCCATGAGCCTCCTCATACTGGCACGGACCTGCCCTTGAGCAGCAGAACTTCAACTAGTGCTTGAACTCTGTTTTCCTAGTGGAAACAATTTCACAAGCCTTCCTTAGCACACTTCATAGCTATTGAGGACAGTACTAAGTCGCATATCTCTTAGTTTTTGGGGTTTTTTCAAACAAAAGGAAACTAACTTAAGTCTAAATTTATATGCCCTACTGTGTATCACTTCTCAGATTTTTAATATGTATGAGAATCAAAGACAAGATAATGGTCACTACAAATTTCACATAAAACACTCACTTGTGTATTTGAGAAAAATATTCTCTATTATGTACAGAAGTACTTAAAAGCTTTTGCCCCAGCTATTTCTACTTAGGTTTTTTTTTTTTTTAAATTCAAAATATGATCCTCTTGTTATATCCTGGTAAGGTGTCACACCTGGTCAAGGATCTGAAATCAAACCCAGCCAAAGACAAATCATTAGTTGTTTCCAAACTGAGGACTCTTCTTTCCACAGGCTCTCCCTCAGAACTGGGAGCACTGAAATGTTGAAGGTAAGAAGAATTGCACTCATTTCACTGGTCCTTACTGGTGGTATTAAAACAGACACCTTTTTTGAATTTCAAACTTGCATCCAGAGCATGAATGCTACAGAGGAGATAGGGCACTTTGCTAAGTCAGCTCAAAAAAGGAAGTTTGCTTCAGAAGTTCATGCCAAGAGATACTCTAATTTTTACAATTTTTTTGAAGCACAGCCTAGAAAAAGATAAAAATGACAAAATTTAATGGACCTGCACACAAGCTACATCCTTTCTTCAGTGACATGCATGCAAAATCAATTCAAGTTTATGTGTGTTAATGAAAATGAAGATATAGTATCAGTCTATTAGGCTATCAAATGAAAGATCGAGTTTTCACAAGAATGTCCATAACTACCTGCAAAAGTGCTCATGCACTGCTTAAAGAACAACGTCTTGTACATAGACAAGCAAACACTTGGCTGTGCATCCTGAGGGCTGTTATCTGCTTGTAGGCACCATAAACCAATGTACTTGCTGAAATGTGAGTTTGTCTTCCTGCAGCCATGGGCATAATTTTTCTAGAAAACCTTTATTTTTTGCCAGCCAAATACCAGTGGTGCTCCCAGGGACTACAAGTATATTCCATCCCACCTTTTGACAGAGGGTGGTAATGACAAATGCCTATTTGAAATTTTCCTTCTTTTAGAAGTTGCACTGGATACAATTAGATATAAAAAAGTTCTACTCATGTATCATGTTGCTATATAGTCTTATTAGAACCCCTGCCTTTCATGGCTTGCCATTTTCACAAATTATTACATAAACTTACGTGTTTGTAAGGTGTTTCCCTAAAAATTATGACACTTGGCTTAAAGACAAAATTGCCCCTGACTCGGTAAAGCTTGATTTTTATCCCATCCTTTATTTATGCAGATTTTCTAATCTCATCTAGACTTTACTGTTTCTTATTACTTATTCCATGTCTCAGGGAGACAGAGAGAGCAGACAGGAGAGCTCTGTTTAATTTGGTGCCAGCCCAGCCCTTCAAACTCACAACATGAAAAATGAGGCAGAGAGCTGGAAGGAAACCCTTTAAAAATTTCATTATACAGGACAGAAACAGACCCATAATCATCAGAAACACCTTAACATTGCACAGAATTTAGAGGACTAGTTTTGGTGACAGACTTAGATGCCACTGTGTTATCACTTAAGCTTAAAGTGTTTTGAGCACTGAAAAGTCTAGAACTATGCCAAAAAAAGAAAAAAATCCCTTCAGATTTTCATTTTAGTTTGTCACAAGTTATTAAATATATACAGAAGCAGACAAATCATTGAATACAAGGCAAAGTTCTGATGTACAACACTTACTTCTAAAGATTTTCTCAACAGAACATGGTTTTCAACTACAGCCAATGTTTTACATGATTTATTCTAATATATTGATTTTTCAGGCCACAGGTGGTGTCCTTTGGACTTCATTCACAGCTGTCTCTTCTTTTTCTAGTAATCAATGTAACTAAAGCTAGTGCAGTATTTACTTTTGTCAACTTTGTTCACACGTCTGGTTGCTTTTTTTTTCATTTTGGCAAAAACATTTTTTTTTCTAGCCTGGCTTCAAAGTTGAATCAAAACTTTTTTCCTGTATCTCTCATAGTTACTTACTGTATACAAAATAAAATCAAGCATGAATGATGAAACTAAGGATAATAAAAAGTCTGAATTTCTCAAACATATAATGAGCCTGTTCCAGATACTTAGGATTTACTGCCCTTGCAACACATTTTTTGATGCCAGCACGCCTCAGCTTAAAAAAGGTATATGAACCTCTGCCAACAAAAATATGGCTAAAGTCAATGCATAACAGTTATATTTTATTTATTTTCCTTCACTCAGCAATAGGACCACTCTCTAAAAGGGGTGTTCACTGCCTCTACAGGTGCTTTTTCCCTTCTTCTTCCTTCTTTGAACACGGCATTAAATCCAAAGCATTGGAGCAGGCCCTACACAACTAGGACATATTTGTACAGGTGCATGTGAAACAAAGCTGTACTAAATGTCACTGCAGGACTTCTGGACCCAACTATATTATTGTAATGAGTTCAGTATCAATCAAATATGCTCCTCTTGTCAGCAATAAAGCCCAGTCTCTGACTTTTAAAAATAGCTATTAACGTCAATCATGATTCGTAGCCAATTGCAGCAGGAGAGCCGTGGTTGGATCTTGAAAATTATAAGTATGACATGACAGATGGTAATTGGAAGCTTTTGTTATTCCTGCAGCAGCAACACCAGCTACTCTGCTGCCAGGATATACAAAGAGAAACACAAGCAAGGCTTTAGGTCAGCGTTTCATAATGAGATGAGACACATAGCAATGAAGGGTTTTTTGTTGTACAGGAACATGTGAACCTCTAATCCTCAAATCTCCACAGAAGTGAGATCTGCATTTCAGATACCTGGGTTAGTAAAGCTGTCATGTAGAAGTTATTTTAAAAAAATACCATTTTCCCTATATGATAAGAGATGCCTATAACAAATCCCCAAAACAGCCCTGCAAGTGAAAACCCCCTGCTAAAAGGCTGTCTACATGGGAAACCAGCACTAAATGCATCCATGTAAAAATGACTGCACCCAAATAAGTCAAGCAAACAACTCTTTCATTACATCTAGCCTTGTACTTTATATACCAAGTGTTTCTTTGTACTGAAGTGCTTCTGTGAAGGACCAAGACTAAAAAGCTCTCCATCTTTAGACATAAACCATCAACACAATTGAAAAAGGTTTTCACAAAGATGGCCAAACAGTACCCTGAACAATGTGCTCTTTAAGGCATAAACATGACTGGCAAGCAAGTTAAAGAAAAGAAACACATTCCTAAAATCACTCTAGCTGCATTATGAAAACATTGAACAGATTTCTGGCACAGGACAATAGTCTAAATTTATGTTTCATCACAGGCTGATGTACATCCACAAAAGAAAGGGTGGGCAGGGGCGGTGACTCCTTTCTAAGGGACATACAAAAACCACAGGATCTTGTCACTGAACTGGTGTCTACTACAGAAACTACCCAAAGTGACCAAGATACAGCAAGCCTTTCTCTGTTGCAAATCAACATACTACTCCTGAGAGCATCCTGGCTGTCAGGCAGTCCTGCAAAGGAAAATGGCAAACATCACTGCACTTACCCCTTACAACAACAGTGCATCTTGTGAGATACAACTGGCATTTCTTCTAGTTCCCCTTTGTCAGATGCTGCCATCTCAGGTGAATGATAAGATAATTCTCCATTGGGCTGCTGCCTCCCCTCTGTCTCCTCTCATGTGATAGTCATTGCCATCACAAATGTCCCACTAAAACTGATGCTTGGTTTCTACCTCAGCTGATACCCTACCCACAGCCTTGCAAATCCAGAAAAGCTCCAAAGACAAGAAGTTACCATTTGTCAAAGTTTTTCACTCAGATGCTTGGCTCAATGGTGTTCCCTTTTTACACTTCCTGGTGAAATAATAGTTTTCACTGTCTGTACTTCTGGGTTATATACTTTTCATTTTCCCACTGTACAGTGGCTTGTAAAGCTCATAGGTATCTAGAAAACCAATCTACAAAGTGGTCTTTGCAGAACTCTGCACATGAAAAAATCAGCCAGTTCAGATCTTGAGGCTTAGCACTTTCTTAAATTAACAAAGATCTACGATTCATGCAGAACTAACACAACACAGCTTAGAATTCCCAACAGCACATCAATTTTTTCTCTCCTTCAGGCCCATGAAGTTGAGAGGCATGTCTACCACTCACTCCTGAGTGAGGCATTTCTAGGACTGCCAATGCTTTTTTCTTTTTTTTTTTTTTGCAGCCTCTGAAACTCTGTCCTAGTTCTCAGTGAGACTTTCTGCCTTGATCTTGCAGATCTTGTGCAGAGCATAACACAAGGTTATAATTCAAGGCAGATACTGCTCAGTTTTCATAGTCTTCCAATTAGTGTCCGTCATGTGCTCTTATCCTCAAAGGATGCACTCCAACACTGCAGCTGCCTAAGTGTAAATAAACAATTCCTTGTCATCCAGATGTCCAAATTAATGCTTTCTAGTCATAGATACCAGCAGATAAGCAAAGCTTTCTGGAATAAGAAATGGAACACCGAGA
Source organism: Aegithalos caudatus (assembly GCA_013389925.1). Lineage (NCBI taxonomy): Eukaryota > Metazoa > Chordata > Aves > Passeriformes > Aegithalidae > Aegithalos > Aegithalos caudatus. The sequence goes on along the minus strand of WEIU01009310.1, from coordinate 74,290 downwards.
TCATTAAAGCAAGAAAAGGTCAGTAAACAACTTGCTCTACCTCAGACAAAACAGGTGAGAACACATAATTCTATTTTCTACATCTGCTTTTTTATCTTAAGTTTTCCAAGTGGAACCCACAGCAAGTTTGCACAGAACTCAGCAAGGGAGAGCAGGATGCTACTTATGAGTGGCACAGCCCATGCAGGAGGACAAGCAAAGGGACAGGGCTTGCAGACAATATGACTGAGCAATTTTTTGCAGTCAAGGACATCAGAAGCCTTAAGATTATCAGCCTCTCTTTGAATTCCTATTACAGCAGATAACTGTGATTAACACTACTCTGTTTTCCTCTTCACTTCCTTTTTTAGTGCTTGAGGAATTTTACAGACAAGGAAAAAAGTTTCAACCCTTTGTCTGGAATTTCTGGGACACTAAACATCCCTTGTCAGAGGACTACATCATAACAAAAACTCATTTAACAACTGTAGAAAACCTGCCCTGTAGATCAAATCTCCCAAAGTGCAGTGTGTTCAACACAACTAGAAACCAGCAGAACTGCTGCACACGTGCAGGCAATGCCTTGCTGTACAGAGAGGGCTCAGCACCATTTAGCAGCAGAACGCTTCTTGCTGGCTGATGTGAAACTGCTGCACTGAAGAGTCATCCCTCACTGCTTTTGCTCTGCTTGTAAAGGCTGAGGAAGAGACCTTGGAGAACATAACTACTTTGAAAAGGAAAAAAATCAGTCAGTTGTTTATTTCTAGAAAATGTGCTCATCTATCTAGCTAGAAAGATTATCTAACCTGCTCTATTTCGCATCCCACTGAAAACTAAATTCTGTAAATTCAGCAGGTTACCAGACAAAAATTACAGCCATGAATGTACCTGGCATTTATAAGTAATTTTCCTAACCAAATTAGGTTTCTTTCCACAAAACATACCGATTACTTCCCAACATAGAATGCACCTTCAGCTGACATCCCTAAATAAATTCAATCTACTAGTTAAGACACAGTTTGAACAATGGGGGAATTTTTAACATGAAGTACTACATAGTCCAGCATTCAGAGCAAGCTTTCTTCAGGCAGCAGCCCAATCCAAACAATTTTCTTTTGTTTTCATTTTAACCAGGTTTCAGATCTCTCAATTCCTGACAAGCTGCAAATAAAATATTTTTTCTTTTCCCCCCAGAGGGATGCTATTCACACAGTATTTCCAGCTTTGCAAGAATAGGGATGTAAAAGGTGCCAAAATAATCAAAAAAACCTCCCTATTCCTACTGACTATCTGAGAGAGCTGATTTGGCTTCTCTGAACTTCAACAAACTTCCTTCCTTTAACACTATCTTTGGCTGACCATAGTGGAAATGGTATTTAACCATAAATTTAGTGTAAGTCCTCTGAAGGAACAAGGCAAATGCTCGTATTTTTCAAGTGATTTGTATTCAGTTCATTATCAAAGCTAAGATCATTCCCAAAACCCACAAATCAGCATCTTTAGCAGGAGATGGATTCATTTTTCTTGCTGTGTCAGATTTTGATATGACATTTCCTTCCCATAAAGTTCTGTGCCACATACACTTTTGTGAGGGGAACGCTAAGAAATGTTGTAATTTCATCTTGCAGTTTTAACCTATGAATGATGGGGTTTTTTTAAGCAGCTAAACATGTGAAATATCTGAATACATCTGCTGTGGAAATTTGCTGTGGATGTGGAGTAGGAAAGAGGGGTGATGTCAGTTTGATAACACAGTTGCAAGAAGAAAGAATGCTTTATATGGGTAGCAAGGGTCATCAATAAAAATCATGGCCATCATAAAGCACTGTTACAATATAAATGACATCCACGCTGAGACAGGGCTGTTGGGTGTTTAACTGCACCATGAAATATGACATTTCCCAATGTTTTATGTCAGTCAACAGTGGCAGGGCCATGTTCATTGTGTGTCTATTTGTTTGGTTGCAACAAAAACATTTGAGATCCACTTCATTATTTAAATTGTACAATTGATTTGTTCAGAGCTGCAGTAAGTTTTAAGATGTGCAGCTGGGGCTGTGACTGTCATAGTGGGATTCTCCACTTGAAAAAAATCTGCTGTGATGACATGGCTGAATTACAGTCAGCTCTTCATACAGATTCATCTTGCTGGATGTACTATAAATTACTAAATATATGCATAAAGAAATAAAACAACCATTCCAGAAATGTGTAGGTGAAAAGGAAGAAGTTGTCTATTAGAAAGTTAATGTATAGCTCAGCAATAGCAGCTTATTAGAAGGAGAGATCAATGGACAGTTGGTACCTCAAAAAATGAGCAGAAATCAGAATCTCCATCTTCTTGAGGCACAGCAGTGCTGATCCACTAGAACAGTTACCATTTAATATCTATTAGCACACTTCAGAATTGTCTAATCTTGATGGAAATGTTACTGTCCTGTAACTAAGAAGTAAGAAAATAATGCAAAATGTCTTTTTCCAGTGGTTAAGGATGACCCCAATTTTACAGATTCTATTGAAATCAATTCAGATATGTTCTCAGTGACAAAGAGACCAGAGTTTTCCATTCCTTTACAAAAATTCCTTTGGCATCCAAGCAAAAATTCAAAAAGGGGCCAGTTCCTTTTGGACAACAGTTTTCTGGACTTTTGCCATACTTCTATAAACAAAGTAATAATTAAAAAATTCTCAGCCTAAGAACAACAAAGTATATCTATTAACTTCAAAGAAAGAAAGAAAAAGGAAGTGCAGCTTCCTGTGCTTGGAAGACACAGTGAAATAACCCTTATTGTACAGGAAATAAAAAAGTGCCATTAAGAAAAAAAAGTCTGCTGTAAAAACCGAAAATAATAACCCAACATATAGTCAGTAACTAAAGAAGAAATCTGGGACTATTAGCTCAAAAAGCAGTCACTCTCCCAAACTGCTTTAAAAAGCAATAATTTCACTGGTAGCCTGTTTCCTAAACAGTAGTTTTCTTTCCCCTCTAATAATCTCAGAAAAGCTTCCCACACACCAATCCCAGTGTCTTTCCTTGGTACTGTGGCTCACTCAGATCTATCAACCAGACATACTGGGCAGCTGGATTCAGCCAGACTGAGCCTAGAACAGGAAAGCTAGGGAAATTCATTCATTCATTCTTTCCCTTCCAACCAGTCATGGAAGCTGTTCTGTTATTTTCATGGGGCTTTTTTCTCCCTTGGTGAATTTTTGGGAGGAAAAATAAACTGGGAATAAGATGAATAGTTTGTCGAGCTTAAGCATGACAGAGTAATGAGCCCAGACTGGAGACCACTAGCTTCAGTACAGTTGCATGGCTCATGTAAATTAATCCTTTAAATAGCCCTGAACACACAGCATATGTCTAACACACCCCAACCAGCCATCACACGGCCACTGAACACACAGCTCCAGCTGCTGCTCCTGTGACATTGAAGTTGTCAAGGGTGTGCCAAACACGCACTTGGGGATTAGCCAGCACTTTTGGAGAGAGCATTAACTGCTCCTCAGAGTGCATGGATTTCATGAGTCTAATAAGTACAGAGGAATCTGAGAAGTGGATCCAAAGGATTCAGGTTATGCCAGTCCCAGAGCAGCACAAGATACGGACACATCAATCTTCTTAGTAGAAGTACTTCCTGGTATCAGGGAAGCATACTCTAGAAAAAGAACCAACTTGTAATTATCATTACTGAACTCTCTCCATTTGCTCTCCATCCCCAGACCAGGGGAATCAGGCCCAGAACGAGCCCTTGAGACAAAAGAGTGAGTGGTCTCCTTCCTGTGCTACAAATAATGGTCTCCTTCCTGTGCCACTATATCTAACAGCAACATCTTCCACACCGGGCTCTGTGTCAGCTCCCTTTGATACCTAAACAATAAGGCTGATATCTTTTGTGACACAGACTAAATTGGTTCTCATGAAGGCTTGTACCAAAAGTAATACAAAGCTTTCTTTGTTCAACTTTACCTAACAGCTCAAGTGGACCACATGGCTCCTTCCACTGCTTGGGCTCCAATTTAAGAGCCTGTACAGATTGTGTGCTGCCAGTTTTTGTGCTTGTCCACCAGAAAAATGCACTCAATTCCCTCCTTCACAGAGCATTAACACCTGCTTTACCAGCACACAAGAATTCCCAAAGAATGCTGGAAGACACCAGGCTTATGTAATGCTGGACAAGATATTTCTCCTTTTATGTTTTAATCTAAAATAAAGAGCCTAGATAACAGGAGGAAAGTATTTTAAATGATGACTGCCTTGAGATGTTATTACCTGTTTTTCAAACTCCTCTGTGAAAGAAGGAGCAAAGATCTCAGGAAAGCAATGTCTATGATCCTAGACTTGAGGACCATATAGAATCTTTCTCACTAACAAGAGCTTATTACCTTTTAGACAGTGTCTCCTCAAAGATAGGTAGTTAAGCATATGTGAAGGGGGCCTGCCTGACCACTGTGCATCTTTCAGCATTATTTGTACAACTCCAACTCAGTAGAATTATCTTAGCATGAGACTGGCATAACAGTGTCTAATCAGTCTTATTATCCTAAATTCTCAATTGTTTCCTGGTAAGCTGCATTTATGTCTTAGCTGATTATCCACTTAAACTATCAAGTACCAATTATAAAATGCAGTAACATTAACGTCACAGATGCCTGAATTCAGAAATAAGCAACCCCTGATCATTTTTAGGATAATAAGTTGCATTGCAGAGGCAGCAGACCTCAGCATGAAATGCTTGCCTCTGTGATTTTAAATAAATAAATAAATCATTCTAGTGTACAAATTACTCATTCCTAAATAAGACTTTAATTAATTAGAAACAAGCCATGGTATAAGTTTGCTTACAGCATTGCTGCAAATGGGCATTACAATGACATTGACATAACGGCATTGGCAAGTGTAATTCCTCAAGCAGTCAACAGAAAAGTACCTCTTTTTAGCCTTGTTTCATAGCTGGTCCTCATGGAATAAAGTCCCAATAATCTTGTACTTCTTGTGCAGAGTGTTCTGAAAAAAACTGAAGCAGTTCTGTGGAAGAAGGCTTGCAATCTGTCCCTTTCCACTTTTCCAACCAAGCTCCTCAGGCTCAAACAAACTTAACACATTCAAATGCAAAACTTGTTTAAAATATTCTCTCAGTTCCTGAAGGTGGAGTAAAGTCAACCCAAAAGACTTTGGGTGGTCAGGAATGTCAAGATCAATATGATTCATTGTGCATCCTCACTGCCTATCTCTAGGCAGTCAGCTTTCCACCCCTTTCCATACCCTTCAGAGAAAGCCAACCTTTTGCACTCTGGGTGCTGGAAATCAATCACCAGTGCTGTTAAATCACACAAAGGGTCAGTGTCCTGGATTTGACAATTCCCAGGCCCACTTTGGGAGTTAGAAATCTACAGATACTACAACAAGCAAGCAGTTTATATGTGGCTATCATCTAAAAACTAAAAAACAAAAGTTTGATTATATAGAGCTGAGCTGCGTGCAGTTAGCTGTGCTCAGGGCCTGAGAGACCCTGGGCATACTGGCCCCATTTATTAGTGTTGATGCAGCCATACTGGTTAGGTAAAATAAACACCTTGCAGCTGCAGCCCTGTAGCTTCCTCCCTTATTGCAAGGTTTAACTGTAGAATCACACAATGTTACAGGACAGGAAGGGACCTTAAAGATATCTAGTCCCAAAAGGCAGGGACATCTCCCAGGTTACTCACAGCCTTATCCAATCTGGCCTTGAACAATGCCGGGGTTGGGGTACCCACAACTTCCCTAGGCCACCTGTTCCAGAGTCTCAGCACCCTCACAGTAAAGAATTTCTTCCTAATATTGAACCTAAATTTCCCCTCTTTCAGTTTGTACCCATGTACTAATGGCACAGGACACATCCAAGAAGAAACATGAATCAAAGTACTTGAGAGGTCTGTTTTTCTTTTGATCTAAAAAGCCAGGGTCTTTCAGCTCAGTGTAAAGAGGCCAAAGCTTTTCCCCTAATAGTCAGCAGGTCATGTTGGGTCACTCATCCCAGAGATGGCTCTTTCTGGGAAGAATGGTATTTGTCCACTTTCAAGCTCTGACCACCTTTGCCTTAGGTCCCCAGCTGCGTCCCTTCCCTGCACATTGCTTTGACTTTACTTATCTTCCTTTGATAAATACTGTTTCCTTGTACCTTCATGGCTTCTTACCTTTCCTTTCATGCCATCTGTTACCTCTTGCCTGTGTCCCTGCTGACACACACCAATAGGCTTCTCTCTCAGTGGTGTAGCAAAAATGCTTTAGGGAGCTCTCCCTTCTTGCTTTCTAATTCATCTGAACACCACTGCCACAAGGACAGCTGAAGCTGAAGAAAGAGGAAGAGGAATCTAAAGGAAAAATACATAGAAGATATAAAGCAAGGGGAATGAATCCTATAGTGCTGAGAAGAACAGGTTGGTGTTATTTTTGGCAGATCACCACAGCTTTAAATAGTTTTTAAAACTATTTAATGACTAGAGTTGTTAAATGGTTTAAAAACTGAGTGATTTGCAAATGGAACTGATGAGCCATAGGAGAAGTAAGTGTTCAGAAAAGAGCTGCTATAATCATCTAAAAATTGCCATCCTGAAGCTGACCAGGGAACCATCTACCCAGTATCCTGTCTTCAAGAAAAGCATGCTTTTGAATAAATGCCTTTTTATTTCTCAAGATGCAATTATTGGGTATTGAAATTCTCTCATTTAAAATGCCAGTGACTTAACACTGAGTAAATAGCTAGGGCTCTAGAGGGGAAAAAGAATGAATTTTGGTTCTAATGACAAGTTAAATGACAAAGGAATTAAAAAATCTCAACAAACAATCTATTCTCCCCACACTTCTGCCTCTATCCATGCACTAAAAGCTGCATATCACCCCATATTTGTTGCTAAACAAAAGCAACATCTAGTACATGTATGAAAATATTCAAGGAATTACTTAACAGCTTCCAGGGGATTTCTTTCAGTCGCTCTGTAACTGAAGTAGGTTAAGATGCATATCTGTATTTATTTTTACATCTGTACCTATCCAGCTATAAATCTTCTCATTCAGATTTCTCAAAGCATTTTATAAAACAATCTTTAATTTTAATACCCTTTATTAAATCAGGTAACATAACCTTCTTATGGATGGGCGTACTGAAGAGCCAAGGTACACTGTGCCACAGAGTAAATCAGTTAAACTGAGAAAATCAGTATATCAGCTGTGAAGTCAGGAACCCTGACCCCACCTCCTCCACTGGCTCAATTTGCCAAGCCACATGCGCATCCCTCAGTACTATTAATGTTGCCTTGCCCTCTCCTTCCATTCCTCTTATTTCATGAGCAAAGTGCTTTTGTCAGCACAATTCCTTGACAATGAGAACAAATGGGAATGAATATCTAACATCTCTTTTCAAAACCAAGCATAAGCCATTTGCCTTCTTTTGTTTGTTTACATTTAATACTACAGAGATAATTAGCTGGCCAGAATTGAGAAGGCTGGGCAAGCAGCTTCACTTCCTTAGTGTCAGGAAGAACAAAATTCAGTCAAGCAAGATAAATGCTGGATTGAACATCCTTCAGTCATCACTTATGGTAGCTGATTTAAATGACAATACAAGCCACAGAGCTTCAAGTTTTATAATTCTTCAATGTTTTCCTCTATTAAATAAGAGAGTGCAAAGGTTTTCCAATTGAAGAAAGGACTCACCTGAAGCACTTTCACGCTGGAAATCATTTTGGGAAGAGACTGAGTGCAATTTTGCAAGAAGTAAAGGAAACATTTTTAAAGTTATCTTTTAAATACAACTAAAGGTTTAGTTGAATATGTCTGGTGGGCTGTGAGAAAGAAGAGAGGAGAAAAGTTTAACCTGAATTAAGGTGACTTTATATGAGTAGGAGGGACTGCCAATCCTTTCACATAGACAAAGAGTTACAAAATGGGAAAAGACTCATACTACAGATCAGCATCTCTCTCTCTAGATTACAAGAAGGTTAGTAATTCTGGTTAAGAAATACAGCCACTTCCATAATAAGGGACTGAATCCACAACTTTTCCTGGCTAACCAGGAAACCTAACTACCACTGAATTCTCCCAGGAGGTTGGAATACAAAGCCCAATGTTTACTGCAGAGTCTGTAAACCAACCACTTAATAAACCACCTGAGAAGACCCTCAAGAAGCAACACTTCTGCTTTTTCAGACCTTCTTAAGTGAAGGGGTCACATGCTTTCTCTTCCAATTTTACCATCCAGTCATTAAGATTAATAAACTACTCCATTATTACACAAAACACATGGATTCATCTCAGCAAATGTCATCCTACATTGATGAACTTCTGACCACAACATAGAATGAGCCTCTTAACAAAGCTCATTTAAGAACCTCAACCTTCCCCAGACAGGAGGAGGAAATTATGGGCAATGTCCTTCAAGTTACCAAAAGTGCACACTTTTTTCCATTGCCTAGTGCAATGGAAAACATGACACCAGGAACAATCCAGTTTTGGCATAGTGATGAATTGAGTTATCAATGATCTTTTTCATCATCTGCTGGGTAATTATGTGATTTTCAAAACAGTGTAAATACACTGTGATTATTAATTTAAAAATATACATTAAACGACTAATATGTCATTTCACAGATTAGAATAGATAAATTATTTTGAAACCTGAGTCTGTACTCCTGTTCATTCCAAACATAATCTTGTGTAATAACTGGAAGAGAATATCTGAGAGGACAGTTGCTTAAGTACATAGCCTTGAAAGTCCAAAGTAAAGAATAAGTACACAGGGTTGCCTAGTTTTTAAAGTAATTTGTTATCTTATTAGACTTCTTTGGCAGTCTGCAGTTAACTATTGATATATTTTGAATTATATCTAAATAAAGAAGAATAAAAATATTAGTTGTTGGATATTTCCTCTCTATGAAGGAAAATGAGTAAAGAGAAAAGCTGTGGAGGTGACTAACTAATACATGTCATTCATCCCTGATGTTTCTGGAGTGTTCATTAATTTTTTCCGAAGTAAACTATAAAAGTGTCAGCCTTTGAAATAAATAAAAATTATGCTGGAATCAAGTGATGGTTTTCTTCATAAGATTAGAAAAACATGGTACCATAACCCTGTTTTACTGCAAAATGACAGAAGAAATTCTGTTTTTCAATTTTCAAATGTGCTAAATAGTGCTGTAGTACATAAAGTAACAAAAAAAAAACAAACTCTGAGAAGTCTAACTAAAAGCACTGCATAAAAACATTGCAATTAAAACTATGATCATTAATAGCATAGGATAAAAATCTCATGAGTCAGTGGGAGAGTAACTGATTCATGTTTATTCAAATAGTTCCAAAACAGAAACAAACAAAAAATAAACTTCTTTATCTTGATGAATTACAGCTTCTGGAGAAGCATATTTTAACTTTATTCACACTTTGTAGTGTAACTGTTTTGATGACAAGAAACCAGTAACATGTTCAACAAAAGTCCTGCCTACTTCAGTGATCTCTAGGGTCATTGCAGGACCCCATGGCTTCTAATTAACCCTAATTTCTTGCTATTAAATCTTCCTCATTCTCCTGTGATCAGTCCTGTCAAAGTCATTGAAAACAATTGCACAAAACTCCAAAACCAATTTCAACCATTAAGTCAAAAGAAAGTTTACTTTTAATTTCAGTAAGAGATCTCCTATGCTTTTTCAAAAATATGTATGATGTAGTCTGCAGCCAAGATACAGGCATAAATTACTAAAGATTGCCTCATACTAAGTAGGGACTTGATTATCCTCACAGCAGAAAATGCTGCATAAATAGGAGAAAATGCCCGTATGGATTCCCCTGAGGTGGTATCTCCAATACCAAGTTAAAAATCCAAACAAAACCAAAATAATAAAAAAAAACCCCTCCAAATCAAACAAAACCAAAACCTAATTACTGTCGGAGTCCAAGGTCAGGGACCTTGGCAGAGATGTTTGAGACCTGAGCAAGAGGGTTTGATACCTGTACAGGGAGAGGTTAATAACTGTACAGGGGGGGGCCTGGGATCTGTACAGGGGGGTTGGAAACCCTGGCACAGAGCCCAGGAAGAGACTGGCTTTGACTTCAGTCCATGGGAAAGGCTTCCAGCATTGAGAGAGGAATTGCAAGCCCCCAAGGTGGGAAAAACAGTGGTGTAGTTTATCACCGGGCGAAATTTCTGTAGATTTGGGTTTTTAGAATGGAGGTGAATGGGACAAGATGTAGGATTCGGGGAGGTGCCCTGAGTTCTTCCCCTCCATCTTCTGCTGCGGTGATGACACTTTTGGATTGGTTTAAAGTACAGATAGACTGACTAACATAGGTGATAGGTATTGGTAATCTTTTGTAAATATAGTACACGTAGTGCACAGTATAAAGAGTTAATGCCGCCCCAAGGCCAGGGAGTCAGCGCTGATCTGAGCTGCTGCAAGAACCTCAGCAGGGTGAAGAAAGAATGTATTAGATAACAAAGAATAAACAACCTTGAAAAACAGAGCCAATGGCTCCTGGACTTGTTCTTTAGAACGGGGCTTGGGAAAACAATGTTTTCTAACATCTTGGGAGTCATTTTCAACACAGAGACAATCCTGGGAAATTACAACTTAAAAATAAATTAAAAAATCAAAGTTCATAAATCAGAAGGAGACAGAGCAAATATATTCAGCCATGGTACTGGTCCCAGAAACCAGTGAATAAACATGCATAGAACCTGCATCTGTAACAGCTCCTGCCCTTCCCCTGCAGCACTATGGTATCAGCTACTTTTACTGTTCCTGAACAGGATTTGTGGTCAGTGTAATCCTGGAGTAGTCAGTATGTTATTTGGGTGATGACAATGCTAAAGCAAAGCAGGGGGCAGCCTGATCTTTAGTAAAAGGAATTGGGCAAGCCCTCTCAAAACAAAAAACTAAGCTTTCATTAGCTCCTTTTCTCATCATGTTGTGTATGTCAGGAGGGACATCTGAACAGAACCCACCTCTGCAGCCAGTTACTGTATTTAGAATGGCTCTGCAGTGCCAGAATGCAAAGAGGTGGATTACTTCTGACCTTTACCTAGTTACATGTATACCCAACTGTCAGCTACAGCCTGTAAGCTCCAGTGATAAGAAATCAGCTTTATCAGTCCTTTGGTGATCATGTTTTCCAAGTTTTGTTGCATTTAGAATGCAAAAGTTATTATAAGGTATAAAAAACCTGATTACACCTCACATGATAATCCAAATGGTAAGAGAGTGAAGTTGTGCAGGCCCTCTAAAGAATGAGAATCTTTTAACATCTACACAAAAAACTGAGGGTTGTGATACAGGGATGAGGGAAACAAAAAATAGTGTTATGTTTTGGTTGATTTTCAACAAACAAAACTAACAGAACTAACCTGCCTTGCAAGATCAGAAAGGGCATTCTATTCCAAAAAGGTGCTTGAATGTTGTCAATTTTCATGCAGTACTGTCTATACAGCAAGTAGTTCAGTATCTAACTTAAAGACAATGCAAACACCCTATGGAAGAGATGTTTTATTTCAACTACCTTCATTTAAAATTTTATTTAGTCAGACTACTTCTTTGAAGCAAAGGTAGAAAGAAGATGGGTTAAAGCAAATACGCAGAAGGTCCTAAGGGAAGAGACACTGCCCAATGATGAGATCACTCTCCCAGGAGTTGAGACTCATAGTTTCTATTTTTGTCGTTCCTGTTCATAGTGTTAAGACCTTGGGTGAAAGATATACGGCATGCCACTGGGCCAGCTTCCATGATTTTACCCAACACCATACTTTCACTCATAAATAGCTACAACAATTACAATGTAACTACTTACAGAGCACTGCCTAACCCAGGTCAGATGCTGCCTCAGAAGGGTATTGTAACCTTTAATTATCGCACACAAAACACTGGGAAAGCCTGAGGCTAGGCTGTTGCTTCACTGCAAGGTTGTGTGCCACAGCCACCAAACAATACTACTGGAATTTTGAAGAAAAATAGCAAATGATCCCATTGTCGCAGACGTCTGAGTATTTGTCATAACCCACTTATGGATTCAGTATCACACAGGGAAAATGTAGGCAATCCAGTAGGACATAGGGTTAAACTGGAGATAAGAAGCACAAAAAAAAAAAAAAAAAAAAAAAAAAAAAAAAAAAAAAAAAAAAAAAAAAAAATTCACAGCTCCCCTTCCTGCAATGTTTCAGTGAGTTCTCCTCTCGTCAAATAAGAACTTACAATTAGTCTGTGAATATCCCCTGAGGATAGCTATCCATGTCATATTTCAGGATATTAGATTAAACACAGAGCTTATGTTACTTGTGCAGAGTGTGAAAATTATCTTCCCACCCCCTCAACGCCTTCCCCAACTCTCTCCCAAGCTCCCGCCTCGGCACCAAACTTCAACAGCAGTGCTATCAGACTGAGTGCTAGACTGGTTTTGTATTATTAGTTGCTGATATCTAAAATCACCTTTCCTTTTAAGAAGAAGTCACTGCTGGCAGCCATCTATCCAAACCTAATTCTTAGGGAGTCCTGCTGGTACTCTGTACCCTACAGTTCTTAAAAATTAAACACACATTTGGGAAAGTAGCCAATTATTTCCTTTTTGCTCCACTGAAAGAGATGCACACCTTAGATGAGATGGTGCTTCTGATATATGAGGTAGTTAGAAATTTTCTGCAATTTTGCACAGAAAGATTTGTAGAATGCCTTCTTCTATACCTGAACTGATCTACTGATCAATCTAGACAGCCTTCATACTTGAAAGCCAGCACTCCGGGGAAATTTTTAACATTTCCCTTACAGGTTACATGACATCACTTTTCTGTGCCTTTTCTACCTGTGCAGGAGAAAATCACAGCACTTCTGTCCCAGCAGCTGCTTATGTGAAGAGAGAATGGACTGCTATTTCATTAGGACTGCTATTTCTTTAGGACTGCATTGTTCTGATCTGCCATGTGTACAGCATATGAATTTCAGTCTGAATTTCTGAGCTTACTTTAAAATACATGGTACCAGTTACATTAGAGAGAAACTAGGCATCAAGTTTTCTCTACTTATTTCTGTCTGGGTTGTTGAAAATTACCACCTCCACTTCTTACCAAAATTTTTTTTAACAAGTTCCAGGTTCCCTTCACTCTTCTAAGCCTGGAAGTCAGGTGTTCTGCAACTTGAATCATGAGAGCAGTGACATTAAATTAGAAAAGATTCTGGATGGAACAGGGCTGGAAACTCAGCAGATACCCAGCTGAAAGTCACTGGGAAGTTTTATACAAGTGTGTGAAGAGCACAAGGCACAAGTTTCACACACACACACATATATATATATATACACACATATATATATATATATATATATATACATACATACATACATACATATAATTGATGTTGCAAGAGACAGACAGACATGATGTCAGCCATGCCTAGTAAGTTTAGCACAGGACTATAGCAATGCTAGCATTAGATTAAGAGACACCATGAAAATCTATTTGATATGCATTTAGGTAAGAAACAAAAAAAAGCTACCTACCAGCATGAAAATGTGTTTGGTATTTTTGTGATTGAGAAGCAGAATATTTCTACTTTTCTACAGAGCAAAAGTTCAAGGGATGAGACAGTCCCAGGAGGGAAACACAAAGAAGATTCTGCTTAGTGTAAAGCTGGATAAAAACAGATTGATCACCCGTAAGCAGACAACTAAAATTAACCTGGAAAGGTGCAGGAAGATGAAGGAAGAATTTCAACAGCCTAAGGGGAAGGAAGAAAGATGCCACATTGTCAAAAGGGGAAAATCAAGGCAAGACATAAATGATGCCTTGCCTTAATGAAAGATGAAGAAGGATGCAAACTAATATTGAGAAATAGAAAACTGAAGAATACAGTATTATTAAATTGCCAAAGAAAGTACAAAATAAGTGTGCTAGTTCCCGCCAATTGGTACCTGACAGCTTCCATTCTGAAAGCTATTAGTTTTGTGATGGAATCAGGAAATAAAATAAACACTGTCTGCCTAAGACATCATGTTAAGAGAGATTATGCTCAAGGACATGAAGATGACATTTCAAAAGGGAAAGAAACAATTGCAAATTAGTATATTGTGATAGGTTAAACATCTTTCAATTTAAAGAAAAGCTCTGAGAATAAGACTTGACATGTATCATTTTTGGAATTGCCTTTACCATAAGACAAGGCATGAGCAACTAATAAGACCAAATCAGAAAGAACAGAACAAGGTGACTCTCTGAAGTCATTCTTAGCTTTGAAAGTCTCTTCCGGACAATGGTGTGGAAAATTAAAAAAGATTCAACATAAAAGGCAGAGCAGCTGACCAATCTGAAGTTTATAGACAATATATCCTAACTCTAAAATTTGGCTAGGTTGAGCAAGGAAAGGCAGCAGTGGATGCAGCTAAATGAGCAAGAAGTACAATTCTTCAGAGTATTCCAAAAAAAGGATGAGGACAAAGAACATAACTTTAAATAAAGCACCAAACTTTTCTTTGAATAGATAAAAAAGAGAGCATGAGTTATGACATTGATGCATACAAAAGACAACCACAATAGAGGATTTAGAGAATTAAATACTTAATTGGTAGTTCACCAGGATGCCTAGACAAATGCTGCCTGCTGATCATGCTGTTCAAATGAGCCCAAAGTTGTATAACACCAGCAGTCTGCATTTTTAACAATCTGGAGCTTCAGCAACTGCACATATATTTACACCTCCTCATTTCATTCCCAAAGTCAATCTATTATTCCATTCAACCAAAGGAAAGATTTAAGGTGGACAATTAGGAAATTAGCTAAAGCCGTGCAAAAAACCAGCAGTCAGATCCTGCAGGTAAAAGCACATCCAGATCATCTTTCATCTCACTTTCTAGCAATAAACCACCACTGTGCCTGCTGACATAGTCTATCATATATATCAGTTTCCCATGCCTGTACATATTTAGAAAGAAGCCAACAGTTTAACTTTGAATCACACACTGAAATGAATGAAAATGGGCTTTTACAGAACATTTAGAAGTCAAAATCTTTCCAGACTTTTTAAGCACTTTGATTTGACAACTCTGCAGTCAGCAAGATTTTCACAGCCATAAACATCCCCAGCTAGTTACAAAAGGGGATGTTGGCTTTCAATTCTGAAACTTCACTTGGTGTGCTTCTGCCTTCCTACTTGCAGGCATTCCCTTGACTTCTTAGCACTGCTGTTGGCAGGCTAAATGCTGAAAGAGAGGTTTTTAAAAATAATGTTTGCATTTGCTTTTGCAAAGGCTTGTTTTTGAACAGTTTAACATCTAACTAAATCTAAGCAATCACCACATGTATGTAAGAAGGAATAAAAAAGACGAAAACAGAAACAAAAAAGAAAAGATTAAATCACAAATAGAGCTTTAAAATTCACTTCTAGTAATCTAGCATGCAATTAATAGCCCAAATATTAAAAAAAGAAAAAAAAATACACAAGTCACCCTGCATGGGTTTTTCTATACTGACTTTATTTCGTGTATGAGGATCTTCATTTATAGGAACCTCGGAACAAACTGATGCTATCTCTGCTGCAATTTTGCCTTTGCACATAGAGTTTAAAAGTTCCGTGTGGCCTGCTTCTTGAAAACTGAGTCTCTTGAATTTCTGTAGCTCTCTGTACTCCATTTACTATTTTCATTTCTCTTCCTGAAGAGCAAAGAGTTGAAGTGTGACCTTTTAAAATCACTTTAAATCTGACCTAGAAATGCACAGCGGAAATGTAACAGAATGATCCTTAATCTGAGGACTGGTATGGTATGGTATGGTATGGCCTACTCATTCTGCAGAAAGATCAGCTCATGGATGTAAGAGTATAGCCAGGTCTAGTGCTTAGTTTTAGAAGCGGAATTTAGTTCTCTGCTTTGCATGATCCTGGGCTAATCTCAGTGGCCATCTGTATGGGTGGGGGGTGGGGTGGGATAAGGGCATTTCCCCACCCCAAAGAGCTGATATGAGGTTGCGCTCAAAACTACAGCTCATTGTGGATTGTGAGGAACTCAAGGCTAAATAATTAAATACCTAAAGTCTCCCAGCTTCCATTTCTTTGCTTGGTGAGAAACCAGAGGAAGCACTGTGACATCCTGCACAGCCAGGTTCCTGCTTCTTTCTTTCTGCCAGTACTGATGGACCCTCTGAGATTAATCTCATAGCAAGTTTATCTTTTTATCAGATTTTACAGTCTTATTTTACACAAAATACCAGTTTATTTTCCATACCAGATACTGAACAAGAGACCATAATCACAAACTTCCTCCACTTACTGGTGAATTCCCCATGACACTTGACAACATTTAACTGCACCCAAACGACTTTTCATCCCCACTGTCACCTACCACCCTGGAAGATACACTATCATTTACTGTTGGAAGTAGTAATCAGACTTGTCAGGGCCAGATCACCAAGTCGAGTGAATGATGTACATTCAGTGTCATCAGCATGGACAAAATACTATCAAAACAACTTTATTTTCCACCTAATCATCCAGAAATAACTGCTGCATCTCACAGGCTGCTTGAATAGATGAATAAGCAGCAACAAGTGTTCAAGTATTCGTTACTAAAGAATACTGAATACCTTCCTTTTAGAAAAAAAATTGAAAACAAAGTTGAAACAATTCCCCATCAAAACAAAAAAAAAATGTTTTTTGCGTGTTTAGATTGTGACATTTGTTTACACCATTGTCCTTTTGATGGGTTTTGAATATAATATTCTGTGACTAGTGACCAGTGTTAGTAGTAATAGAGGCAAGAACAAACACCTCATTATTGTTGTTACTTCTGTATCTTAATGTCTGCATTGGGAGGGCTGAGTTGTGAAGCTAACTCCTTCAGGATTTAGCTCATAAAGGATCTGTGATTTCTATCATGATCTTGAGTACCAGCAAGGGAAAAACCTGGGGTTGCTAGCTGCTATCTCATCTTTTTACTTCAGGCAACACTGGGAAACACTGCAAGGCAGAACTTATCACTGGGGATAAGGGATCAAGAGGGCTGAAATTAGAAAAGACAGTTTGGCTGCTTTCAGTTCAAGTGGAAATATTATGAAAAAGTGTTCAGAATTATGTCACATGGGGCAAATGTCACTGAGGTTAGTAAGAACTTACTGTGCCAGCAAATGTCAGGACAGATTACACAGCAGGACAGGCGAGCTCACTTGTCACACTCACTTCCAAAAGGAAAAGGCTTCCCCCCACTGCCAAGAACCTGCTCCCATTTCCAAGTTGATTTAAATCAAACTGGTCTTATTCAAATCAAAACAGCATAGAGGGAGTACTATAGTGACACGATGTGCAATTCTTCGGATGCTTCTCCACTTGCATGGATGAAATGCTTTGATTCTCCAGCACCTTAAAACACAATCACCTCAAGGCTACAGAGTTGTATATGTAAATGACTGCCTGCAGGTTCCTGAAGGCCCTGCTTACTATGCTGATGAAAAATGTCTCACTGTCCCTATGCTCCTGGGTCATACCCATCTAATCTTTCTTGCCTCTTTGATCATATATTCTTTGCGGAAAGATGCATTTACAATTTATGTGGGACCCAACACAGTATGAAGAACAACTGAGGCCTCATCAAGGCCTGGGGTGCCTCAGCACCACAAGAAAAGTGAATAATAGGAACATAAAATTCAGTGCACCAGAAAGGAGAAAGACGGGACTAATTAATTAGCAAAATCATTTTTATTTTTAATTCAATTATAAGGAAGTCTTTCACTGGACTGAAAACTCCTACAAAGTGAACTCTTTTTGATTCAGCTATCCTTAGTTTAAAAATAAATGTTTCTATTCAAAATTACCAGTGCTTCAACATGGAGAAAAAACATGTCCTTATGTTCTACAGAGGAAACCAAAAACCCACAACAAAACTATAGCTACAAAATATTTGGATGAGTTGAATGAAATGTTTGTTCATATTTTTAATTTTTCTAATCTAGGATATTTCAGAGGTTTTCAGGCTTTTATTTTCATGACATGAATATTAACTGAAACACATAGCTTCTTGTAATATTGCAATATTCGTGTTGGGTATAAACAGAAGGTCATTTGTTCAATCAGTTTCTAAGTTTTGTTTGGTGTTTCAATCATTTCTCAGCCAAAACTGGACAAACACAGCCAAAAGGCTATCAAGAATAATGCCTACAAATAAACCACAATTTAAAAGCTCAGAAATTCAAAGTCTGGCTTTGATTTACACAACTTTTACCTCCAGTTATTTATATTATCCAGCAGCTGCAGGCTAACATCAAGAATCACCATACAACATATACTATATATACTATACCAATACAGGAGCCACTATAGTAGACCATCTCAGGTACTTTAAAGCAGGAAGTGCACAGCACTGAAAGAGCAATGACATTTTAGGTGAAGACTGAGACTGTTCACAGGGGTAGCTGAGTTTCAAGCTCTCATTTCCACACAGCAACACTGCAGGGAGGACAGCCTTTGGCAAAGGAAAGTAACAAAGCAACTCTGGGGCTCTAACAACATTTCTGCTGTGAAGCAACACCAATAAATCCAGTTAACTAAGACACTGCAGAATACTCTGACCTCGTACATTTTTCTTAGCCACCAGTACAAGTTCTTTTCAGATACTCAGATACTCAATTTGTGTGCAACTCTGTCATCGACTGGTGTTCTGAATGGCTGGGCTTGAGCTATGTCTGTGTAAGCACAATTTGCCTCCATGTATTCAGTCTCTATGCCCAGAACGGCTGCTGCAAGAATGCAAATCCTATTTGGAAGGATTACTTGCCACACAACAGCCAGAAGCCCTGTCCAAGGCTGGGCTCCCTGCTGTGCCAAGAAGCACAAACTCAGAAGCTCTGATCCAGAGAAGGACATGATTAGAGCAGGCAAGGTGGGACAGGAAATGGCATTGTCTCTCCACATACACAGAACCAAAGCTGTCATTCCCTGCCCCCCCTGCATACACCTTGTGTAAAGAGTTCAAACGAGAAAGCACAAACCAGCAGGCATTTGTACTTGTGGGAGCTGGCAATAATTGGGGTGCTTGAGTGTGGACACCAGGGGTTACACAACCATATGGTAGAGAAAATAAAACTCTCTAGAGAAGTGTCTGCTATCTAGACGAGATCCTACAGTTTTTTATGATCTATGTACATTCCTTCCTAACAAGAGTTGCAGAAAATTATTGGAATGTCCCAAGTACTCAAGAGTTTGAATGTGTTTTTCCTTTTAAGTTGTATTTGCTATTGCTTATCTTTGCATATTCTGAATACTTTATACATGTCATTCTTGTTATTTCAGCATGCAAGGGAGCCCCCCCTATATCTACAGGATACAGTGCCACAGTCTGTTACATTCCCCACCTAAGGATCTCTTCAATCTAGTTCTTCCACAAAAGAAGGAGACTGGTTATCTCACACTTGTGGAAATGGCAGACTGATAACATGGTGGTCATGTTTCCATACAGAAGAGAAGAAATGGCAGTGCACTGCACAGGATTGTTCCCTTATCATTTAACACCGGCTGGTGAAAATGGAGAAATTAAGTGTCACACTGACTTAAGCTGAACATCCTCTCTTCAGCCTCTCTGGCTTAAAGCAGAGACCAGCTAAGCCCAGGTGCAGCTGCCTCTTTTTCCAACTGCTCAGCTGCCTCATTTGAGCTCCTGAGTAACACAGAGCTGGTATGGTTTTGCATTTGCCTTGTAGCAAAGCAAACTTGCATTGATCTGAATTGTTAAAATATGAAGAAGTCCCACATAGCCACTACCCAGACATGCAGAACTACATCATCTCGAAAATGAGAAATTTTAAAACAAATTCAGTTCATGTATCTCTCAAGTGTTTCTACCAGTTTTAAGTAGCCTTTTGAAAATCTCTGTTTTGTACCTTCCCTGGAAACAACTCAGGAAAAGAAACATTCAGAGTAAGTGACAATATATCTGGGCATCAGGCAAAAGACACCCAGCAAATCTGTCAAGCTCTCCACCACCTTCAGCTTAGACCACTAGCTAATTATTTTTACAGGTAGGGAAAGAAAAAGGAAAACTAAGCAGGTTTTTTAAACAAACCATTTAACAATCATGAAAATGAAATACTAAAACTGTACAAAGAAAGTGGCACAATTTGAATCTCCAGTCAGAGACATTTCCTGGCATCCAGTTTAGAGACTTTTTCTCTTGATTAGCTGCTACACTACATACAGGTTTCAAGTCTACTTCAATCTACAGCAATTATTAAGTACATTAAAAAAAATGCCTTAGGTGAGCAGGAAAGTTTCTATCAGCACATTCTAAAAATAGACAACCTGTAGAGTTATCTGAACACATACTTCATATAATAAAACTTTGAATTTTACAGGCCCCAAGGATCCAAGTTTATTAGTGGCTTTTGAAACTTGAGGCTTTTTTGGGTCTGTATATTGTCCATTTATGTTATTAATAACTGGCTACAGTTATTAGCAGTCAGCCAGTAGGTTGAACAAGCTTTGGAAAAAACCTCCACTATTATCTTGGGTAGGGCCACAAAAGGGAGCTGCACTAAACTAAAGAGACACAAACCAGCAGAGAAATACATTTGTGCCTTACCTTGTAATGGGAAGAGCAGATGCCTTCAAACATATCTATATCCATACAGTCCATTGGTTCAGATCTTCCTGGTTATTCAAATTCTTCAAGATTCTTGCTTTTTTATTTTTTATCTGCCAGCTGGTACAACCTGTAAATTTACAGAAGTGGGTGTGTTATTCCAAGATGTTTATTCATCTCATTTTATGAGGCATTCAATTTAAATACATATGGCTCTGTGCCATGTGACTCCTATTGTTCTCCAGAGCTTTCAGTGTAATGGATTACAGACCACATTGTTTCTGTAGGTTATTGATTTTGGGGAGTATAAGTAGAAGACTCTTTAGGATTTCTTTGCAGACTCAGACTTTCCAGACTGTCAGATTCCATATGTGTATATCCTACAGATTTCACAACATGCTTCTAATTTTACAGAATTCAAACACTTAACAAAAAACATGGCACAACTTGCATCTCGAATTGTCAATTTATTTGTTAAATTATCTATAAAAGGTTGATCTTGTGGAAAGAGATTAAATTCAATTTAAATACCAGTTTCAGAATAAGAATGCTACTAATCTGAGAAATTGGAGGTTGACACAGTGGCCAAGATTTATATTTGGCAATCAAGGTAATAAAAAAGAAAAAACCTTCCCAGAAAGTGACCCTGGCCACTGTTCAATGGTTTTCAGGAACAAAATCAATTAGTGGGACAGTAGGAAAATACAGTCAGAGATTTTTTTTTTTTTTAACTACTCAGGGAATCACAGTGAGATTCCTCAAATGTGTCCAGAGCTGCAGTGCCTTCCAGATATCTAAATTTGGTTGTCTGAATCAAAAGAACCTCAGGAAACCAAGCAACAGGTTCTCTGCTTACCCAGTACAGTTTTCCTCTGTGAAAGCTATGAGGGAGTCACTTACAGATGTTTGACTCCTCACTGCAGATTGTTCAGCACACAGAGCATTACTTCTGTACCTGATACCCCTCCCCAATATCTTGGTCCCTATATGCAGGATCCCCAAGCAGAACACGTTTTCATGGTGGATCTTATGAAAAAACATATTGCAGTTTTCATGACAGTTCAATTAAACAACAGTGTGTAATTATCTGTTTACTGGCAGACAGGCAGCCCCTGTTAGTTCAAGAGCTGCTTTGCTGAGCTGTATTCAACTGCTCAAACAACTGTTTCATTATGAGATTTCACCAGACACCCCTGGCTCAGGCACCATGGCACAGAAAATGGGATGCATATTTGCTGCTTTCCACATTTTGGCTCCTGCTGCTTAAAAGCCGGCCCTGCTCTCCACAGAAATTGTTTATGAGTATTTCAGAGGTTAATATAGCTTTGTGTATATGTGGTTCGTACTATACACTTCCTCTGTAGGCTGCTCCCTCCCTCCCTTTTTTATTATGGAAAATTGAAAATTAACTCACTTCAGTCAGAATGCCTAAAAATCATAAGTGGTGACATAGAAACCACTTGTAGCCTTACACCCTGATGTAAATTATCACCATGAAGGGTGGCACAGAAAGCTAACATGTCACACACTGATGGCACATGTTACATCTGGTTTGATTGCTATTCAGACCTGAAACTCCTGATGGAGCCAGAAAAACCTTGATGCTGAGACATGTTTTACGAGATCTGTGCCTCTGCCTTGATGCACAGATCCCAGATCTGAAAGGTCACAGACAATTATCCCTGAATCCCTGATTTTGAATCTCCAAATAATAACAACATTATACAGGCTCTCCTTTTACTCCCAAAAAGTTTTAGGACTTGGTTTTTGTGAAGTAAAAGATTTGTCCTTCAGAATTACTGGATAAAATTACTTAACATGGGGAAAAAATACAACACACACTCTTGTAAATCAAGCACCACAATGCAAACTGCTAGGGAAAAATACTGAAAATGCCAGGTTATCTGAACATTTGCAGGCTAATTTGTATTCAACCCATGGTTTTGGACCTGTCTAATTAAAATAAATCCACCTTCTTCCTGACAGTGGAGCATGCAGAGGCTGGCATGGGGAAGCAGCCTACATTGCAATTCCACTATATATTACAATTGCTGCACCATGCTTTTGCTGGGATTTTGGCATAATGCTGTGTTACTCTATCAGAATACAAATCAAACATAATGTCAAATACCTTCAAATAAGTAAGTCTGGTCTTAACACATGAAACCCTCCTGCCATCTCAGACCTGTTGGATGGACCAGGGCCTGTAGGTCAGGAGAGGCAGCCAGCAAGTCTTTGTGATCTCTGTTTCCCTGTAACACCAAGAAGTCCTAAAGCAAGCCGGGCTCAGACAGAGGTGAGTGGCTGCTGTCCTTTGAATGGTGGGCCAAAGGGGAGCTTCACCAAAACGTGGACTAGGACCACTCAACTTGGCAGAAAGAGGCAGCAGGATAAGAAAAAGACATCTGGGGCATAGGCCTTGGCATGTGCCTGGATGCAGGTAAAGAGAATTTTGATGGCACTGCTCTATTCTAACACTTTAGCATGGATCACATGGATCATATTTCTGGTGACGTTGAAAAGGACAACTATATTTTACATTTCTTGGGTGACTTTCAATCCTGTGGAAGTAAAAACAGAAATACAAAGGGTGGATAGATACTGCTTCATTGTCTTTAAATGACCTATTAACAGAGGATGTGGATATGGACTAATTATAAGGGCAAACTACAACTACTTCTGAGCTAGGAAAGACTCCCAGTATGCCCGTGTGATATCCAGAAATTCTATGCTCCAGTGTACATGTGTTATGAAACACCAGAATCAACCTTATTGTACAACCTCCATTTTACAACCACAATAAAGGACTCCTAAATGTAGCCCTGCACCATTTACTCTAGAGGACTACCACTGGATTAAAATATGAATGCCAGTGATCCTTTAAGTGACCACAGAAGGCTTCTCTCACCCATGTGCTCTGTAACTACCATATTGTTGTAGTGGCTTATCATAAAACTATTGTTGTTCCTTTAAGCATCATGATGTTTTACTGAAAGGCCGTTCCTGGAAAAGTCTGCCTTAACAGGCAGCTTAATAAGGCAAAGTGAGCCACCCAGCCAAACCTTTTATTCAATCACACTGAAACTGCCTGAATTTGTGCCATTGCAAAGACTGTTGAAAATTCCTAGCTGCCCTGGAAATGTATGTACCAACCTCAGAGAAAAAACTCACACAATCCTTGTTGATTCATACTAATGTCATTGTTTACAATGACAGGATACATTAAATCCCGCTTAAATTACCAGGCATAAAAGCACTTGTGGCTTGACATGTGGTCTTCCCTCAATAGGACTATAATGGGCTGAGGTAAACCAGCCTGCTGCGACCAGCATAATGTCTCCAGATGCCTGCATTCCTCTGCACACTCCCACCCACCTCCCACCACATCTTCTACTCTTTTCTCTTTGTTATTTTCTCTTCTTCCCGCCTTTCTGTTTAGCCCTCCCTGTCCTTTTGTGCTAGCAGAGATTGGAGGGAAACTGGCAAGCAAAACGGATTTGCAGAGCAAGACCTGGGACTCTCAGTGGACAAACTGACCACAGGCAAAGTGCATGCCCATGGGACAAAGAAGGGACAGCAAAGAAGATAAAGGCAAGCTCTTCTCAGGGGCTCAGGGAAAGAACAAGATTAAACAGGCACAACTGAAAACACAAGCAACCACATTTAAACAGAAGAAAACACTCACTGTGAGGCTGGTCCAATACCTGCAGGTGACCCAGAGAGGCAGTGGAGTCTCCAACCCCAGAGACTGGAGATACTCAAAACCCACACAGTCCTGTGCAACCTGCTCTAGATGTTTTGAGCAAAGAGTTGGCTGCACAACCTCCAGAGGTCCCTGCAACCTCAGCAATTCTACAACCTCGGAAACAGAGCCTTGTTCCCAATTTTTCCCTTTTTTAAAAACAGGTTCACCATAGTATGTTACTGACCTGGCCAAATTAAAATTTGATTCTGAACAGTGGTACAAGAATTTCATTTGAGGTCTCCAACACTTCACAGATGGAATGGACTGATGAAAAAATGACTTTGAAAATGTACCCAGATGTTAGAGATTCTTCTTACTCTAAGAATCATGCAGCTCCTTTTATGCTTTTCTTAGGAGAAAAGCTCCAGTGGTCACTGCTGCCTGGAGCAAGATCAGTACTCCTACTTTCAGCATTTAATGCATTACCCACTTGTAAAATTACATTTATGTCTTGCCCTTTATATCATGCTCCCAAATGGTGACTGCCAAGGCAATTTTTAGCAAATCTTTCCCTCAGCGTCCCAGCATACTGGATAAAACCTGCTTTTCTGGTGCAGAAAGAATGAAGAGAAAGCATAGAGAATTCATTGCCATAATTAACAACAAGTTGGACCCTTACCCAGCTGCAAAGAGCTTTTCAAAGGAAAACTGGCAAGCATGCCAGCTCATACACTTCTTTCAGGGAATGCTATCAGCAAATCAAAGGTCACAATGAATGCTTTACCTATGGATTACATATATCATCATCAGTGGCAAGGATTACTCAGTACCAAGCAGAGATGTATCATGTTCTTGCCCAAAGAGGTGGCTAAGTGTTCTGCATAATTAATTTCCTCCATCAGCCAGGAGCAAGAGATAGGTCATTCTTTTCTACACACATTACTCCTTATTTCAACAGTTACCACACTAGTGTTACTAATGATCTATTGGTAACACCTCTAACCTCACCATTCTGAGTCCTAGTATCTTAAAGCCTGAAAAGCTTTATTTATAAGAGACTACAAAGCTATAACCTGAGTTCCCTCCTGTTTCTTTTGAAGAATAACTCAGTCTTCAGTCAGACAAGAGGGTTAATTATGAGGCTTTCTCTTTGTGGATGTTAAGTTAAAAACTTAACAGACATTTTTCATACTTCCTATTTTGTATATTACTGTGGCTAGCATGTGCCTCCAGATAAGTCACTTGTAGTTACCCCACAGTAATTGTGTCTAGTGGTTTCCTTGAAATAATTCAGGGAATAACAAGATTTTTGGTTCATTTTAATTTCTACTGATTTTAAGCTTTAAGTATCTTCAGTATCATAGTCATAAAATTGCTCCCTACTACTCAAACGAGATCTGTTGCAGACATCATATTGTCTTTAGCTGTGCTCCACAACACAGCTGAGCTTTGGATGCAAAAACTTACTACCTATTCGTAAAAAATCATATGTTCCTTATTAATTCATTTAGTTGTTTAGAAGGCACAGCCAGGCATACCAGTTCATATTTTGCACAAGAAACGATATCATAGAATAAGTCTGGGAAAGTTTTCTACACAGATCCACTAATTCTGACAAGAATAAATTATTGGCAAAAAGTAGAATTTATTACATTAATTGCCTCTATTTACCTGGAAATTGCTTGATCCAATTTATAGCATGGCCAAAACTTCTGGTCTGCCTATAATTCAATGAGCTAGACTGGAGCAGGATTTTATTGGTTTTTGTTGATACAACTGAGGTCTGTTGCATGGCCACTAAGGGATCAGGCTTAGCTGAACTCTTGCTTTGGGGTGCTGCAGGCTGTGAAGAAATCTAATCTGTGCTGATTCAGCTTATCTGCTAAGGCAGCAGTCAGCCATGGCAAGACCTCCAATGGAAGACAACACCAGAGCAGATGCTACAGCACAAGCACTTAGGAATATTGCCTCCTGTTGCCAGGAGAGGAAAGATTGCCCAGTGTTTTCAAACTTTTAAAGGTAGTGACAACACATAAAATCTCTTTAATGTATGCATAATATTGCAGATATGTCAGCAGTATATTGACACATCCATTTTATTAGCAGAAATAAAAGACTTTGTCAATAATAACCTTGAGTTTTGTTTTCTTCTGCATTAGGCTGTTGTAACTGCAGATCCTGGGTGCAATCTCTATCTCTACCATTGTAACACTTGTAATTGGCTTCCCTCTTTCTTTACTCTCTCCAGTGGAAAGACAAAAGTTTAAACTATTTCATACCTGGCATTAGTCTAAGGAACATCAGTCTACCAATTCCATCAGTTCTAACAGGACTAAAGGTGTTCTGTTTTCAATTCCTCAGAAGTAACACTTTTTTAAAAAGGAATAACTGTGGTCCACCATAGACAGAATAGCTGGTAAGAAATTTTGCATAATAATTTCACTGCATCTGCTTGAAGTATTACTTTATGATTATGACTTACAGTAAGTCTGACATAAATTACAAGGGAGTAGGTCACTCTGGGACAATAGCATACTAGGCAATGGTCATTTGCTTGTATGTATAGTTCTAGGTCTAGTTAAGTTTTTAAGTCACTAGAATATCTTCAGATACAGGGAGTGTAATTTTTACCATACTGTTATCTATTCCTACAAATTATCGGGTTAAAATCATTCTGCAAACATCAGGGTCAGAACTTAACACAGATTTGAACAGTTGCATCTGCCTTCCAGAGGTAGTGCTGCAAAGCATTCGCAGAAAATGATTGCTTAATTTTTTTTTCTTCTTTAGAAATGCATTCCTTAATCTACTGATTTACACACTTTCCCCTCTGCCCCCACCCTCCAAAATATAAAGGCCAGGTGTAAAATTTATCAAAAGCACATTCTCATTGCTGATTTACCTTACCAGGCAGTCTAAGAGTCATTTTTAACCATTAAATTGTCAATAGGATAAAGAGGAACTGATCCTACTTGCTGTAATTAGTAGCTTTTTCCACAGCAGCCTCTCCATATAAAGGACTTTCTCCACAGACCTTGAACGCCTGACTTCTTTCTGCAGTTGAGAGAGGTGAATTTTCTCTGATACAGTATGTATTTTGTAGTTCTGCTGCACAAGTATGGCCATTGATTCATAGCACAGTTCAACTTCCTTCCCATTTTTTCCCGTTTAAGTCTGTTCAATCCTTAATTACTGATCCACAGTTGTTTTACCTCTGTTAAAACCATCTATGCAATCTATGCTTTAAAATATTTTGCTGAACCAGTCATTGAGCCCCTCCTACTATATGAGAGAAATATATGAAGGCTATCTCTAGTAAACTGCCTATCACTACTACAACAGGCTTCTTCTGTGGTTACACTTCAAGACATCTTTAAAAAAAGGATGCCGTCTTACATGCAGTGTTCTACTTTAAATACAATATGCAAGCCACAGGCTCCCAGTTCATTATGATATGGAGCAGTCTCGTGCCTTTGGCTGTATATTACCGATACACACGTCTGCAAACTGGTCGTGACAAGCACCTGGTAGTTCCTGCTTGAAAAACAACACAAAAAATAAAATATCCTGCCTTCTACGCGAGGTATGATGCTTTTCATGCAATGACAGACACTAATGTCACCTCGCAGCTCCCACCCATTCGAAAAGAGTAATAATCCACACGCTATTTTCACTACGTGCCTACCCCTGAAACTGCTTATTCACATATAACCGAGCCCAGTACGCTGCAGAAGGACAGTCACAACGCAGCGCTCCGTAAACTATGGGCTCAAACCACCAGGCTGCTGCCACTTCAGACCATGTCTCATGAAACAAGAACAAGACAAGCGAACGCGTCTCGCAAGCGGAGCCCCATCCCTCCCGCACCTCTCGCTCCGGGGCTGGTGCCGCCGAACCGAACCGCGCAGCCCCCGCCCCTGCGAGCA
>WEIU01009310.1:15199-46043 GCA_013389925.1 Aegithalos caudatus | reverse complement strand
ATGGAAATGAGGGGCCGCGGCTGCGGCAGCGGCTGGCAGGGATGAGGGGCAGGGTCTAACCGGCACTGGGAGGGGGGGTTAGCCGTGATTGCGCCGAAAGGGGAAGCCCCGGGTTTAGGGGGGCCGGGCCGGAGAGGTTAAATGCACGGCAGAAGCTGTCGGCAGGAATACGGCGTTACTGTGAAATTACAGGTGGCTGCCACAGCGGTTCGCTCCACACAGCCCCTTCCGTGCGAGCAGTGGGTTGTTTGACATTCTGGCAGTGTTTTACCACTCGTTTGCACCAGGGCTCGTGTGCTTGTCAGGGCAACTCTTACAGGTTTGATCCTGGCTGGAAGAGACCTCCAGAGGAAATTTGCTCCTGATGAGTTAGGATTTATCCCGTAGGCAACGGAACGTTTGTAAGGACCTTGGTGTGGCTGCTGCAAGAGACGCAAGAGAAGCTGAGCCTCGGAAGTGCAGATCTAGAAACGGTGGCAGCTCCCAGCCCAGGTCCGTTCCAGTTCAATGCCTTACCCAAAGAACAACTGTGTCCTGAAAATTTTAAGCTTTGCTTCCTCTCCCCTCATTAGCCACAGTCATCATTGACTAGTATTTTTCTACATTAACCAATAGAGGGGAAAACCCTACCTTTTTTGGTTACTTCTTTTTGCCTTAGGTTTGCCATTGCTATATAATTATTATCAGCCAGTACAAACTTGCTACATCTGTCTTCTGACAGTGTAGGGTATCATATATTTTATTTCTTATCACTTCAGTGGAAATGTTAAGTGCGTCAGGAATTACGGATTTAAGAGTGCAAAGTGGTACACAGAGCTTCTGATGTATAGAACAACCACAGAATGGTTTGGGTTGGAAAGGACCTTTAAAGGTCGTTTAGTCCAACCCCCATGCAATAAGCAGGGACAACTTCAGATAGCTCAGGTTCCAAGCTCTATCCAACCTGACCTTGAATGTTACCAGGAATGGGGTGTCCAGCACCTCTCTGGGGAACTTGTGCCAGTGTTTTACCACTCTCCAAACCTACCCTCTTTTAGATTAAAACCACTAATTTTAACTGGGCCGATTAAAAACTTTGTTCTTATCATTCTTATGAGCCCCTTTTAAGTCATTGAAAAGTCAAAACAAGATCTCCCCATCTGCCTGGTTGCTCGGCACTTCATTCAACAGGCTTTACAATCTTTGCAGACTTCCTTCCAATTAAAGAAAGAGTTGCTGCTGCTGAAATATCACCAACATTGAAATTATGGATTATTCAGTGAGATTTTACTTTGTCAGTGCAAAACCAAGCACTGATGTGTTTTTCTGGCTTTCCCTCCTTCTTTCTTCTTTTGCCCAATATTTCCTTCAAGCTGCTGCATGAATGGCTGAGTCCACATCATACAGGAACAACTAACAACCTCTCCAGTTTGTTATGTTTTCAATCACAGCACAAATATTAAATAATTAGGCTAAATATGCTAATGAAGCTGTAATAACAGAGTAACCTATTACTGACTAGGAAGTGTAAGATTTTCACCTTCCTATATGATGAGCAAATAGCTCTAAGGACAGTTCCCCAGGCTGGCAGCCTTGATATGTCTGCCAGTCTGTGGATAATCTGGTTCATAGTCAAAGACCCAAGGAGCATCAGTTTGCCTAATCTCCCTGCTGCCTTATACAGAATAAAGTAACAGGCTGAAGTTAAATAGACCTGTTTACTCCACACAGAGGGGCGTTGTTTGGCAGAATGTCCATCAACTCTGCTAAGCTTTAAATTTTTTTTTTTTTTCTGTAAAAGCTTTTTCTTCCATAGTTGCTTAACACAGTTCAGGAGGAAATCTCAACTGCTAAGAAAACATTATCCCAGGGTTCACTCAAACCACATTTGGAAACCGTGTTTCAGGGAAATCACTTGTCTGCATACATTTTACATACTGAGGTTAACCATTTTAAGGCCACTTATTTAACTAGCCAGTGATTGATAGTTACAGGTTAGAAGATGTTTTCTGAAGACTAAAGTTCAGCCGCTTCAGAGATCTACACTTTGAAGAGAGACTATGACGTGTCTCTGGTCAAAAGCCAGCAAACTTGGTTCCTTTGAGGCACTGTAATTATAAAGGACAAACAAAAAAGACTGGAATTTCTTTCTCACTGGAACAAAATTATTTTTGATGTTACAACTATAGTTACGAGAAATTTTCAAAATCCTCATGGGACTTGTAAAAAACACATGACATTATTCATCTTCTACCTAATGAAAATCTTTTAAAAAGGAGTGCCAAACCAAAACAAATGTAATTTTTTTTTGTGCATGGAGAATCCAAACTGAACTGGTTTATATATAAACTAAAATTTATCTTTGCAAAATGAATGGATGTTGTAAAATGGGATGAACAAGGGTATTTACAAGAATTCTTTGTCCTTGAAGGATTCCTTAACTCTCAAGAGATCTGAAGCCTGATAGATCCCCATCGGCTTCAAAGGATCAGGATGAGGTGGACAAGCAACACTGAGCTATCAGCTCTCAGAGCTCCAGCCACAAGCAGCCCCAGATTGAGTCCTCTGGCCGTATCCATTTCTCCTCTCTGTAGGCCAGTCGCATGGTGGGTAAACAACACCCAGCAGGAGTTGAGAGATTTTCAGTTTTTAAAACTGTATCAGTCTATAACTAAAAGGAAAAACTATGCACAACTTATTACACAGTATTTTTCCACCCCCTTCTTATTCTAGAAGGACTATAATTATCCCCTGTTGCAGAAGCTGTACAGTAGTAATCCCTCTCCTCCTACATGCTTCATTTACAACTTGAGAGCTAACAGCATAATAAATTTTTAATAAATTGTACTAAAATATTGTGGCACTGCTCTAAAAATAAAACCTGGAGATGAGTTATTAAGAATGTGTTCCTTAGATGCATAAAATTATCCCTGATATATTTTTACAAAAATGTCTTGGCTTATAAACATCTGTGATCATAAATACTTCTCAGAAAAGCACTGGCAGTGAATCTGTAGTATTTGAGTCACTTTTTTAAGGGAGAAAGCTTTTTCCTTTTCACTATTAATCTCTTTTCCTTTCATCTCAAATTTAATTCATCTCTAGGTCTTTACAAAGTCATGGAATTATGCATGTGCTAAAAACGATGAGTTAGAATGAAAGAGGGAAGGAAGGACCTCACAAAGATTTGATAAAAGTAATAATAAAAATACTGGGAAGAATAAGGAAAATATTGGAGTTTCATTCTTACAGGACCACAACATTGGCCTGAGCCATTTTATCAAGTTTTAAAAATAATGTTTCTAATTTTGCATCCACTGGATTAATTTTGATTGTGAATTCATATACAGCATGATACATAGCAGATAACAGCAGGCAGTGGAATGTTCTTTTACTACTGTAAATTTGTATTTATACTTACCCTTAACATTGGGTCCCTGAATCCATGATAAAATATTCAATTAAATTGTCTGATTTTCAGGCATCCTAAATGTTTACCTGCCTACAGAAGCTATAAATACCTAGCAGCTCTAGGACTGGGCACTTTTTAATTAAATGCTTATACATGGTCCTGGAAACCTAATGTTTAGCCTACAAACTTCAAAAACATTAAATTTCATATCTGGGATTTCCTCTTTTGTTTCTTGGATGCATGTCATAAACTCCCCAGAATTTGTAAAGAGAAAGGAAAGGACTGAAGAAGGAAAAGATGGTCAGCTATGAATGCCAAAGTCATTTACTCATCAGACATGCTCATATACTGAATGGTTTTAGGAAAGTGCTCACAGATTTTATTTTGATGCATATTGGTTAAGATGGGCTCTCAAAAAGGTAGCTCTTAATAGGGAAAATTTGTTCTTGTGCTGGTTGCATGAACATAACAGAAGTCTCTAAACAGTTAATTAAGCAAGATGGAAAAAAAGCAATATATTAAAATACAAAATCTTCAACCAAACAAAAAAACCCTACTGATGCTTTAAAAGTTCTCATAGAGGGAAGAAAAAACCTTAGGGTTTATTGGAGAATTCAAAAGACTTTGAGAATGCTTTTCATTGGGCTGAGGCTGTTCAGGGATTTCTCAGAAGAGCATGGAGTATACCACTGAAAAGAGTAAACTAAAATATAACACTTTCAAAGCTTGACACAATTATTTTAGATCTGTATCTAGATATTACATATGCGGCTTTGGAATAGGGATGCTTCTCTTATAAATGTGCTGAATAAATTATTCAAAACCAGGTGTGTTGAGGATGTATGTACTGCTCACTCATACCTTAATGAAACATGTTTTTTGAGGAAGATCACTGGTGGATGAAAGTGAATGTAGGGTTATTTGGATTTTTTTTTTTTGGTTCAGCACAAAGAGAGTAATTTACACAAACAAAAAAAATTTAAAAACATGTCAACAAAGAAAATTAGATTAAAGTAGCCCTTGCCATAAAAAATTGCTTGAGCAATCACTACTGGTGGGAGCTGTGTTCCTGATAGGTTGCCACATCACACCAGAACAGTGGAGGATTAAGTTCCATTTTAGCATGTGTCTGTCAGAGTCAGTATTAACAACAGTGGCACAGCAGGGAAGAAGCTGAGGCAATCTGGACAGCAAGTGACCAATAAGACCTCCCCCCACAGTATACCTAAGTTTCTTCAAATAGCCGGATATATTCACATGTCCCATAAACTCCAGGGATTTTTTGTTGCTGACTTGCCCTTCATTTTAGGTGTTTCCCTAGTCTATGTATGTATGGTCAACAGTAATGTTCCACCACCAACTTTAGGCTTTCCAGCAAAGACCTCATCTTTCCATGAGGTGATGTACATCTCATGGAAACTTAGTGTGGAAATTAAATTATTCTCCTTATGCACAGCTTTTAGAAAAAGAAAAAAACTAAGATTTTAATGGTGCAAGTAAAAGGCTAAATAAAGCTAAAAGCAGCTGCAGGAAAAGATGAAAGAATATGATTAAAAAAAAATCTAAGATTATTTTCCTATTTGTTGTGAAATGCTCTTAACTAAGTACCTAATCCTGCAGTTGGGTTTTAATAAACTGGTATTAGGGGCATTGCTATTGTGTCAGCATTGTGATAAAAAATTTCAGATGGCCTTTCCAGACATCATCAACAAAACACCAAAAGGATAGGGCTTGCTATTTTCTTAATAAACAACAGATAAGATACAAATTTCCCATGCATTTAGAACCTCCCTCCTGTTCAGAAACTAAATTCATTGCTTCATTATAATTAGGACCTTTACAGATTTCTTTATAATTGCTAATTACTTTTTAATCTCCCTGGCAATAAATAGATTTTCTAAACTTAATTGATTTCACTCACAAGGACTAACAGATTACCCAAGATTGTGCTCACCATCTGTCATGAAAAAACACAGGTAAAGTAAAATTTTCCTTGCTTTTTCTTCCTAAATTGCATCTCTTTTCCTTTGGAGTTGTGTCCACATTTATAGTATCACCAGCAATTTTTGATTGGATGCATTTATATGTGAAATAACTTTTGAAAAGCAAAAATTATATATACAGTGAGGACTTTCAATAAGTTGCAAAAGGTTATATTCAGCTAAAAGTTCTCCTGAAAAGATAGTGCAGTTCTTATTCCTAAATGTAAAAATCTCTAAAACTATAATCACATTCCAATTAGCAAGGTGTTGGATTAATTCATTATTATAGTTCTCCAAATTAAGAAGACTAAAATAAGATGAGCTATTTGTCTTCTTCTGACATTCTTCTGTGCATCTCAGGGTGAGAAGGCATAGATATGTAATAGAAAATTCGTGTTTCTAACCTCAAAGGTTGGGACACTTTGTACTGAAAATTAATTGTCACATAACTTACAAGTCTAGGAAGTGAGACTTCAGAAACAGATGTCTGATTAAAATTGTTTGCACTCTCCCTTATCTGATTAGAAAACTATCCCTCTGCCATCATGGCACTGTTATTTCTGGGTTTTATGAAAATGTAACCATTTAGAACCTACTGGATCTCTTCTTTATAGCTGGATGAAAGTATTTGAATAACTGCATTACCAAAACAGTTTTTAAGTCTTTTTCAGGGGCTATTAATTCAACCATGTGAACATTAGCATTTTGTAGACATTTTTAAGTGCATTTGGTCACAAAACATAAGGCTGGATTTTGATTTAGTAGCGCATTACTTGTCTGATGGTGTGACTCCTGGAAATGCCTCAGTCAGTGCAGCTTTCCAGAAGGGTTCCACAATAGCTTCCATGTTCTGACAACAGTATTTCTTATCCTTTTTTCGAGAAAAAGAAAAAAGAAGGTGCTTTGTCTAAATTTGACTTCCAGTTAAAGTGTGAAAGTATCAGCCAAATAGGTATGGTCAAGGTATCTGCCTTTTGTTTATTATTAAAATAAATGTGGAGATTGACAAAACAAATAAAATATGGCTGTTTTCTGTGGGGACAAAAAAAAAAAAAAAAAAAAAAAAAAAAAAAAAAAAAAAAAAAAAAAAAAAAAAANAAAAAAAAAAAAAGGAAAAGTAAAAATATGTATTACATGGAAACCTGGAAGGTGAATTCTGTTCTAGTATATTGATTTCTTTTGACTGTTTTTATTCAGAGTGTGATGTTTTTGTTTACTCCACAGACAAGAAAAATAAAATAATTTTCAGAGGGTGCTCTCCCTTCTTTTAGTGTATTCCAGGGCAAAAAACCCCTCTTTGTTTTCCACCCACCTTGCCATTCTGCTTTTGCCTACCATTTCTACCATTTGTTGCTTTCATCCCTGCTTGCAAAAGGTTCTCAGCCATTTTCACAGGGCCAACCTTCTAAACAACCTCTGCCCATCAGTTTCCTGTGCGTTCAGGTGCTAGACTCTTCCAAAATTCTGGAAAGACCAGTCTGTAGCTTTGCAATACAAAGCTCCAAATTCTACATTTGCCACATCACTTCTGATGATATACTTTGGATATTCATCCCATGATGTGTATGAATTAGCTATATTAATCAACTTTGACATTAATTGTCAGGCACAGCACTACAACTGGAGAGATGAGTCTTGAGGAGTGCCATTCCCTGATTTCCTGTTGGGGAGAGTGCTGGGCTCAGGTGATGCACTGTCAGGACATTCCTCATAATAACCCTCCCACTGTCAACCAGATGCAGCCACAGACTGACAGGTCTGCAGATGTCTGTCTGTAAGCAGGTCATTATTCTGTTGGCAAGCTCAATCACCTCTGAACATCCAATAAAGCAAGCACACCATCCACTTTGTCTAGATTTTAAAGCAATTACAAGTTACTCAGTGCAGGTAGGACAATTGCTGATATTTGCATGAATCATGTAGGGATTTCCTTGGGAAGGATGGGTCAGCAAATGTTTTGCCTCCTTACTTACGTTCAGTAAAAATAAGGGTGCCAATGTGGGTGAATTTGTTCATAACGTGTCACAGTTCAAGGCGTTTGGCTGAAGATGGGTCACACTCTGAAATGAACAGTATCCAATGCATTGGTATGCCAACAGGCCAATCCTTGGAAGGAAAATAGGTGTATTTAGGCTGTGAAATCGTAGTAATTCACCCAGCCCTGTGGCAGCAGTGTAAGGACCAGGCTGGTAGCTGCTGAGCTTGGACTGATAGTAGTAGGGCTTCTTTCACCTGAAACAACCAACCCAAGGGGACTTGGGAATCCCTAGCCAGAGGCATCATGCCATGCCTTGAATTCACAGAATAGACAGCAAACTATGCCTGAGTGTGAACATGCATATATGTGCACTAGTAAGTAAATGTGTTTTGCATCTCAGTTCCGACACAGCATCCATGTCATCTTTCATCTGTGTTCCCAAATAAACTATTTTATCAGCATTAACATAAAGCTTTTCAGCTCAAAAGCAAAGGAGTTTTCTTAAGCCATTGAGTTTACATTTCTTCCATCTGTCCTGTAACATTCTCACTGTACATGGAAAAAGGAGGTTTCCAATCTCTGTGTCCAGTTCTGTTCGCTTAATTCAACTTTTTATTAACCCTCTAGCAACTCACAGTCCAACACACATCAGTCAAGATGATCCTAATGGTTTTACAGGCCCGTGGCCATATTCTGTGACTTGGAAGTTAATAATTTTGCTTGAATAAGGAGTTCAGAAATGTTAAAGATCTTGGTTAGTAACTGCAGACACAGGAACAAAAAATACAATGTTCCCTGCATACCCCTTTTACTCTTGAAGACAAAATGGAAATATTTCCCTCATTCTTTTCTCTTCCTATGCAAGCATCTGCAGTTTCACAAGGTTTACATCATTAAAAATTCTTCTGTAAGGCAAAAGTTGTAGTGCCAACTGAAGGGGCTCATTTTCAAGTCAATGAGTTTCTATTTGAACAGCCAAGTCATACAAGTTAAGATAGTGGAATAAGAAAGCAATAATCTAGTAATAATGAAGTGGGAAGAAGTGTGAGTACTTATTAAGCCTTGCTCCCTCAGGACTGAAAATTACGTCCGAGTTTTCAAATGTGCTGAGCTTTGACTTAAGTCATGTACATATAATGGAGCAGAGAAAATTGTAACAGATATACAATAGTAACAGTTTACTGAACTTTGCACTTGTGTGAGTAGTACCTCAGTATATAATATATTTTTCCTAAGCGGCCACTCAAAAATAAAATTAATTAGAGAAAATGTAAAGGCAATGCTGTATTCAGTCAAAAAGAAAGAGTATGTTTTATTGTTGTTCTTTTTTCAATTAGCTTTGTCTTAGAGAAGGACCATGAGTAGTTTTTTCCCACTACAGTTATTGTTGGAATGATGAAAGGAAAGAATGAAGAAATTAACAGAAAACAAAGGGAATTTGTAAAACTAATATAATTTGTCTGTGGAGTTTTAGCACTCATGCAACACATTTGAATTCAAACAAACATTTAAATTTCTCTTTCTCAGTCTGAATTTCTTTTTTTTTTGGGGAGACACTGACTACATTTCAGCTTTGATATAACCATTTTTATCCTAGACAACTTACAGCTTTAATTATTTAGTACCTATGTCAGACAGCTAAATCTGCAGACTTCTCCTTCAATAAGAAATCTCTAAACTCATCTTCCTCTACCGCTCCAGCCTCATCACAGATTCAAGTCAAAGTTTAGCCAATCCATAATCAACTTCTTCCAGCCAGTGGTTTTATTTATTTGGTACCTTTTGATTTATAATGCCATTCAGTGTGGCATCTGCCTCATCTCAGCCCTATTCAACCTTCACCAATGTCTTGCTAGGAACTTGCTTATCTATCTTCTCCAAGAAATGCTTTACCTAATGAAGAGTTGTAATTCTCCATTTCTCAAAGTAAGCAGTGAAGGAACGCGTTTTTCTTTGTCAACTGCATGCAAATAGTTATATGCAAATATATATTTTTTCATTGCTTACTACAGGTTTTTCCAATCACAAAAGTTTCTATCAGGAAAAGTTTGTGTTCCTACATTATCTATATTAATATCAGCTTTGACTCTATCACTATTAAAGCAAACTAGAACTGATTCTCCTCTTTCCTCTTGATTTTTATTTCTTTTCTGTCCTAGCCAAAGCAAGAAAGATCATATGGGGAACACAATACGCCCAGGCAAAAGAATATATAGTCTAAAGAGAAAAACTTGGTTAAAAGTCTGCCTGAACAACACCAGAAATTATTTTTTTTAAATTTTAAAATTAAATACACAGTCAGAGTTTACATAATGCTGACCTACCAGAATTTTTTTACTTCAATTGCTGCTGCTGGCTCTCTCATCCCTTTGCACATTTGCAGTGGCATCACAAGACCTCTGGCAGCGGTACTGTCCAGCTGACGTCAATATAAGCCCTGCTGTTGACTCCAAGGATCAAGAACTTTATTTGAGATGCAAGTCAGGATTTTGCTTTTGAAACAATGTATTTTTTGTTAGCTTCAAAAGTGGTTTTACCTTCTCTTTACCTGTTGCTCTCTTCCTATCTTGTTCAGTTGAATGACTAAAAATAATTACCAGGTTATAAATAACTAATGCCCCTGAATACAAGGGGAAATGAAGAGAAAATGGAGACATATTTTGCGTTAGCTTAAAATCTGTTCCGGATAATCTCCTCTGGAATGTAATTGTAATTGGTCAAGTTTGGAACTGAGGGTTAGGAAAGACATAAGAATTAAATGGAAGGGAAATAACCTACATCTCACTTTGAAATGAAATCTGTTTGTCTGACACAAACAGTTAAGAATTTTATAGGAGATACACAAATAGTCAGGGGTGATTTTTTGTCCACAATGCAAAAAAACTAAAGAGAACTGAGCCATGAAGGTCTAAGGAAATACTAAAAATAGCAGGAAACTGCACCAGTCAGTCATGAGACCAACAACTGTGCTAAATGTTGTACAGAAAGAGTAAGAAATAATTCCTTTTGAAGATGCAAATTCCCAAATGTTTTGTAAGGTATCAGACTTTTTTTTTTTTTTTTTTTTGTCTGGAAGGACATTATGCCCTTGCAAAAAAAATCCTGTGTGTTTGGTATTGGCTTTGAAGCTGACAGTTTCCTCTTGTAGAATTAATTTTCCTTGCATTTTGCTTAAAACAAAATTTTACTTTCAAGAGTGTTTTCTAAAGTAGCAAGTGATTGTGAAATATTAAAATATGAATCTTTGTGTATAGGCAACTTAATGAAAAAGAAGTTTCTTAAGAAAACATACCTAGACTATGGTCTAGCAATGCTTATTCATTTTTTTAGACACCCTTGATTACAATAGAAAATAGATAAGGCACAAGTCATACTAAGTTTCCTGATCTTATCACC
Organism: Aegithalos caudatus; assembly: GCA_013389925.1. Classification (NCBI taxonomy): domain Eukaryota; kingdom Metazoa; phylum Chordata; class Aves; order Passeriformes; family Aegithalidae; genus Aegithalos; species Aegithalos caudatus. The sequence goes on along the minus strand of WEIU01009310.1, from coordinate 35,296 downwards.
ATGCTTTTTAGCAGCTGGGATGATTCAAAGGGATGACCTGGGAGGGATTTCCTGTTCAACGAGCTACAGTTTCTGCTAGAAGAAGGATTCAGCTTCTTCATACTGAAAGAACTGCCCAAGTTCACTAAAATATAAATGAGTACACATGTAATATTCTGCATACTACTCTTGTTTGAATGGAAAATGTGAGAGAAGACATAATTGGAAAACAGACCTAAGTTTGATCAAAACATGGAGACAAATTTGATATGAATGAAGGTAGATTTTGGAGATTGTGTGGGGTACAGTAAGACAACATGGGGGAATCTAGAAGCTCAGAGTTGCTTTGTGAGGTTCTGCCTAATTGAATGTACAGTAAATGCCACTGGAAGCAGCAGCAACATGCTGACAAGATAAGGCATTTTTCATGCATTCTTTAACAGAAAAGTACAGGTAAGTTACCACTCACTTCACTAGCCAGAAGCAGTTCACTTCCACCTCTCTCATTTTAACTTTGTCAGCCTCTATATCCTGGTTGTTAAAACATAATTCTGCCCCTCTATTCTGCCTTGTTTACGTAATTTTAAAAACTGTTCCTCAGAAATCATGTGCCATGATTTAAATGTTTCTATGATTTTCTTTTGAGAATGCTGCCTATTTGTCATATCTTTAAAGGGTCTGGAGGAAAAGAGTAATAATATAAAGAAATGGGAATGAGTTATTCTACAAAAATAATGTTGGTTTTTTTTTTAAAGGGAAATAATTTTCAGGATGTGTGTTCCTGTGACAGCAATTCTGAATTAATTACTGCATATCCATTTGCTTGTTATCCAGCATGAAAGCAACAGTAGTGAATTTCAATGCATAGAATTATGTAATCCTAATTTTAATTTGCATAAGGCCTTTATAAAATCAAAGATCAACTATAATGACCTCCGACTGCACAAAATATTTCAGAGAGAATGAGGTTGCTATAGCTCAATTCCTAATTTTTTATCCACTTTGCTAAAAATAAAAGATGACGATTCTGACACATTTATTCACATTGCAAGTACCCATCTGCAGGTGCTGCTCTACTGAAGAATAGAAAAGCATGGTCCTGACTGAAGGTTCATTGATGCTGCAATGAACATCTGATTACAGGAAAAATTCCACTAAGTCTGCAGGAGCATGGTTATAAATAGGTTGTGCTCAGCATAAGTCAAGCATGCAGATTTTACCCCATCAGGCATAAAAAGAAGTATCAGTTCACTTTATGTTCTCCATCTTTGTTTGGATAACTCCCTTCTTAATCCAATACAGGCAGCAAGCAATTAATTTTTTTCCCATGCTCTTATCTCTGTCAGTCCCAGTAATAGAGGGCTATGCCTTGTTTTTTCTTTGGATCATTACTGAAACACATTTATTCACTGCTGTCTCAGGGTTGATGAACAGGTGTATTCCTAAATCTTCATTTAGTTTTCAGTGAACCATATGGATGTTTCAGTGTTCAATCCCTCACATCCATTCCTTCATGTCATTCAAATTTACCCTGTGTTGACAGGATTGCAGTGCCAGATTAATTACTGTATATGACTGCTTTGCTAGCAAGTCATGAGTTGAGGAAACTATGATGCATTAGAAACTATTGTTATAGTTCTGATAAAGCAAGGTCTGTAGGATGGGCACATCCTCTTATTAGTTCAAATGATTCAGGCAGGAAAAATGGACATTTCTAGGCACAAGCATCTGGAGCCTAATTGTGTGTCCCAATTGTATCAGTTGGTTTAATGCCGTTCTTCATAAGCTTTGTCTCTCTGTCATGCACACACACACAAATATTACACACAGACTACTCATTTATGCCTTGCACATTAGTTTCAAAGGAGGGTTTATTGATAAGGCCTGATTTCCAGGTTTTATTAAGGAAAAGGAGGGGTGGAAAGTAAGTAAGAGAAACAGTTAAGAGAGAAGACTGAACTTCCCTGAAACTGAACAATAGATCTTGTTGCTTATGAAGATTATTATAGAGTAGGTATTGATGCACACAACTGGCTGCAAATTTCTTTGTGGGATGACTTGATTGAGGTTCAAATCTATAAACCTCTGGGATTCATAAATTTGTATCATGACAGATTTTTAGCTGGTCTGTGCTGATTTACATTCTCTCTGGTTATTCTGTTGTTGAGATGCTTACTGCATGAATTTATTGGTATGGCATGACAGCTGGGGAGAAATAAATGGGAAGTGTTGGAAAAGTTAAGAAACTAGTCTGGGAAAAGGAAACACCTGGGAGAAGAGGACAAAATCCAAAGTTCTTTCTGACAAAGAAAAGTGTTACATTGGAGAAACCAGCCAAGAAACAATATATAACTATGCAAAGGCAAAATTCAATGCAACATATCACATCTGAATAAAATCACACAAGTATTTGGGAACACAGAATAAAAATAAGTGCTACAGATGCCCTCTGCAAACATTTCCCCACATTTTTTTGCCCCTGACTAGGATCTCAATCCCCATGTATACCAATGTCCCTAAGCTGTCATTCATCGGCCATTTGATCATCAATGGGTTAGATTTAAAACATTTTTTTACTAACACTTAACTAAAAATGTACCCTACTTCTGAATCTGATTAGGAAAAAAATCAAGAAATTTCTCTATTATGTTCTTACCCTGACACTCATCACAGAAGTTGTCACCACTAAAGACCCATTGCTTCTGATAATGATTTTTCTTGGTGAAATCAATGAATTCTTGTCCAGGTAAGCAGCAAGAGAGTAAAGTGGGTTTTTTTACATGTCAGTCTGAGGCAGAGTGTGTGCTATATCTATATTAGATCCACCATTCAGATTAAAGCAGAGGTTCTACCAAAAGAAGAAGAAAATACTTGGCATACAACAGACCATGATTAATTTGCTGGACAACTGAACTGGTGATTCCAAAGTAGGTCTCAGGCTGATGGTATTATAGAACAAAGGCACATACTCATGCTCCTAATGCTAATAACAAAACAAAACAACAATGAAAAACCACCAAACAACTTGGCTATTATGATCATAGGATCAGGCCAAATTATCAACTGGAAAAAGTACTTCAAAGCAAACAGTTACTCTGGGCCCTGAGGAAACCTGTCTGTCGCAACTGCTGTTGTTCCAAAAGGAAATAACACATCTGAGCAACTCAATGCTTCTTGCAACCAAGGCTAACATTATCAGGACTTATACCATACCTCAATAATGCAGTGGACAGAGCCAAAATTAAAAGGATATGTAACACATAATTTACTCAATGGGACAATAGAAAATGCTATTTACTGCTCACATTTCTGGCCCCATTATTCATTAGAATAACACATGGTGGTTTGTTTGAAGTACTGAGGGGGAAGAAAGTCTTGGACAGATTTCATCAAAATATAAACTTCCTGCCTAAGTTTCTGTACATGTCAGTGTTGCTTTCAGATCACTCCTGCAAGGTTCTGAGCACAGGCTAAAAGGTGTTTCTTCTGTTGTTTCCAAAGTATACTCCGACTCTGCCTTCCTCCTTTTGCCTAAGATTCTGCTACATCATTGGGGCCCAATGAGGAAGGGATGAGAGAGTTGGGGGTTGGGATTGATCAGCCTGGAAAGGAGAAGGCTCCAGGGTGACCTTATTGCATCATTCGGTTCCTGAAGGAGCTTACAGGAGAGCTGGAGAGAGACTTTTTACGCAGACACATAGTAACAGGACAAAGGGCGATAGCTTTAAAATTAAAGAGGGATGGTTTAGATTAGATATTAAGAAGAAATTCTTTGCTGTCATGGTGGTGAGACAGTGGCACATGTTGTCCAGGGAAGATGTGACTGTCCTATCCCTGGAAGTGTTCAAGGCTAATCTAAACGGGACACTGAGCAACCTGGTCTAGTCAAAGTGTCCCAGCCCATGGTGGGGAGGGTTGGAACTAGACGATCTTCAAGGTCCCTTCCCAACCCAGCCCTGGATCACAACTCAAATTTGTGATTCTATGATTTTCCATTACTAAATTTATTTACTAACTCTATGCATTGGTAACATTTATGAAGTTTTCCATGTATCATTCCCACACATCTGCCTCCTTTCCATGTGTTTCTAATACACAAAGAAAATTAAGAATGAAAGTTAATATAAAGGACACAAAGTTTCTGTATTCTGATGAGTTTATTAGAGTGATCATACACTGTTGCTTCTATTCTGACCATGAGGAACACACCTGTTGTTTTTTTCTGTCCATTAGTCTGTGCTTCTCAGAGCATTTATTCTGAGCTGTCTGATCCTCCCCTACTTTGGTTGGCCCATGTAGTGCTTATTGAAGATAAGGAATGACAAAATTGTTCCTAAATGCTATGTCCTCTGCCACACAGCAACGAGCTCTAGGGAGGGACTACTGCTCCTTCATTCTCTAGCTCACTCTCCTGTGGACAGCCTGAGGCTATGACTTCTGTTTCCACAAGTTCTGAAGGGTCAGGCCAGCACTGTCCTTGACAGGGGAAGCCCCAGCCCGAAGCCACAGGACCATCAACAGTTACTGCACCAAATCAGCACCTACACAGTTCCTCATCACCGTGGCAATGGGCGTGATTGTCATCCAGATAATGAAACAAAACTAATCCTTTTGGCCTTTGCAAATCACTGAAATTCTCAATTGCTTTGATGAAATTGCTTTCATGTGGCTGAGGATCCGTAGTGACGCAGAGTCCCTGTGCAGGTGCAAAGGATTTATTGCAAAACCCAGGCCTTTTAAAGCAGTTAGGCCTTTATCAGTGATACAGTTTTAAATCATAGCAAACATAATTCAACCAACTACCATACACCGTGATGTGAACACGTAATGGTTATTTAACTTTTCTACCTAATTCAGCTGAGTCACTTTCCCATAGTCCTCTTCCACTTAGCCAAAGTTGCAGGCCTGAGCCATGATTTTAAAAGGGAAACAAGGCCCTTATTTTATAAGGTCCTACCTATATGCAACACTTCCAGTATCATGGAGGTCAGTAATTTGTGCTAAATTTGTGCAGCCATAATGTCATGAAGCTGGTGGCTTTGTGCATTGATAAACCTGAAATGTTGGATGCTACATGGTCTAAAAAGTTTAGGATTCCCTTTCCCAGAACCAGACCAAGCTGGATAATTCCAATCTGGAGATTTAAATGTCCAACGAATTTAAAATGGTTATTTGGGATATGTTCCCACTCCATCTTCTAAGCCTCCATCTCCTTGGTGTTTCCTATCAAATAGAAGGCCTCATATTTATGCAAGACATTACACACGCATGCTACTATGTGTGTATACCTTTTTGATGTGCTTTGAGATGAAAAGCAGCATATTAATGTGAGATTACTATCTTTTCTTCAATAAGAAATTAAAGGGAAAATGGATCAAAAGGTACTGATTTCATATAAAAAACACAATGAGAGGTCTCTGTCTTCATGTTTTGTCTACCAAGTTATTTATAACCTGTAATTATCCCTGCTCTTTCCATGACATAAATAGGTTGCACATGGTAGATTATTAGAGTGATTATTCTGTATTGGTCAAGCCTTAAGGTCCTAATTAATTCCTAGTACAAGTGAAATAATTAAACTCAGTCACACCTTTATCTACAAATGGAGCAAAACCAGACTATTTTCTCAGCACCTGGCCTACTGCTTTATTTCACAATTCTGTTATCACCTGTGTCTTCACTGCTTTATCCAACACAGAGCATTTCCACTGGCTTTGAATGAGACTAACAGAGATGTGTCATCCCTTGGAGTATCTTTTCCAGGACCAGCTAAGAGAAACCAGCACTGTCTTTTGGTATTACACATCGCTCCTTTTTTCAAGAGACGTAAATATGAAGTATTGCTTAAATTCCTGTTTGTTTTAACAAAACTGATTTCCAGAAAATGTTGCCTAGGTAAGGTTGAAAAATGAGAAGTGACTTGAGGTTCTGATCCAGCTTTTAGCAACCACCAGAGTTTAGGGAGTAAACTGAGAGATACCATCAATGGAAAAATGCACTGAAGTGAGACTACACAATTTCCCATGCTTTAAATTCAGTATCTCAGTAGCAATAGACAAGTTTATCCCTACATTAAATATCAAGGTCAGTTTGCATAGCAGATTTATTGAAAATGATGATGAGAAGCAGAGCATGAAAAAATGGAATGCAGCTGGCAGGATCTGCCTAGTTTCTGGGAATCTAACAACGGGGTACACAATGCCTATCTTTTTGAATTGAACGCTGAAAGAGATAAAGGGAGTTTAACTTAAATCAAAATATCAGATCTGAACTCTGAACCTAAATTTGATATTTTTCCTCTATATCCATACTTGCCTTTTATTTACAGAGTTTGCTGTTCCAGAATTCATGATTCCAGTGCTGTCATATGTCTTTGACTCATAAGGAGAGTTGAATGTGAAACCAGATTCAGATTTTTCAACATACCCAAAACACAGTGCTTGGATGGTAAAAACTTCTTTCATTTTACCTGTCTATTTTAATTATCTATACAGACTAAGTACTACATGCTTTATAAGTAAAATAAGAAAGATAATCAAATAGAATCTCAGAATTTTATTACACAGAAATACTTCAATTCAAAAAATAAATGTTCCATCTGCAGACTAGCAGTGAAAAAAGGAGAATGATTTTTACTTCTTAGTACATGGCAAGTGTTTCATGTACTGCCTGTAGGTTGCCAGTTTTCCCTCAGTCTACATGGTGAGTAAAATCATGGTGAGTAAAATTACTTTAAAGCTCAAAAATATATCACAGGACATAAATAATAGCTGTAAACCGTAACAGACATCCTTCTGATGAAATGATGCTAAATTACACATCTCTCATCTCATGGTCATGCAGACACCAGTGAAAAGTGCAATGACCTCCACTACTGTACCCACTAAAAACTGTAAGATCTGAACAGTCAGCAGTTAGTTTTAAGCAGTGCCAAGTGCTGTTTTTTGAAGATGATTCAGTATAATTTTTTTTAATTCCTTGTTGTATTGTTGTGCAGACGTGACTGGCATTCTACAGAAGATACAAATCTATTCTGCATCTCCCTTAAGGATTAGTTTCAGTTATGGAGAAAGGAGCAGAGTCTGTACTGAGCAATTGTAACCCAATAAAATGGTTTGAAAAAATGTGACTAACTGCTTTGAGTTTATATTCTGTTTAACGGAGAATGACAGAACAAGATAAAAAGTCAGTGTATTGCCCTCACAGAAGAAAGAACATGTTTGGCAACGAGACAAGAAGCAGAAGGAGCAGTGGAAGGATTAGTTACTCTGGGGTGCTGAAGTCATGAGTATCATCCCATACTGAACCACTTGAACATCTATGCCATGCTGCATATTGCATATGCCACATCATTTACAGAAATTATTCCTATATGTTCGTTGCATCGTTTAGAAACCTTTTTTGGGAGTAAAGCATTCCTACCTAGATGGAGCAGTAAATATAAGGACAATGCTCAGGTCTTATTCTCCAACAAACTGCAGTGTTTTTCACATTCTTAAAAGTACTGTATAATTAAAACCTACTGCCCTTACAAAGGAATTGTAATTTAGGACCTTTGATGAATGCTTTTGTACAACTAGTCAGAAAATGAGAATGCATGAAAAATTCTGAAACGTCAGTCATTGGCTGCTCTTTTTATAAAGAATTGCCAATATTTTCTCAGGAATAATGAGAGACATGCTCTGAAGAGATTATTTAAATCAAGGCAACCAACTCCTTACATGTGAGAGGCACAGGTCCACTGTGCTGCCACCGTCCTTCCATATTCTAGACAGGAGAGAGATCTAACCATTCATCACATGGGTTAATTTCACTGCTGCCAAGAGAGGTGGAGTTCTTACACAAAGTACAGGAACTGAATCCAAAGAGTCTGAGAGACTTCCATCCTGGAAAAGCCAATAATTTCAGTGTAAGGCATTCATCAGATACAATGGCACTTGCTTGAGTCCTTGCCCTGTATTCAACATATTGATTTGACCAGATCTATTTTTAACCCAAATGAATGTTTTAGTTAGTGGCTATTAGCTGCTGTGGGGATCTTTCTTCTCCTCATATGGCCCTTTTGCAGCAGTCTGCTTCCTGAATTCAAAAAGCTCCTAATATTTTTCCATCAAATTTGGTACATTTCTATTTTACTGTTTCTCAAAAAGTCAGAATTTGAGGTCATACTTGTGCCATCTTTTCCTTAACAAGCAGTTTGAAATAATAGCAGAAAGATGAAGGAGATGCATTAGGGAGGAATAAATAGTAGTTTTGGCGCCCTAAGGTCAGCAGCAAATGTATTTCTCACCTAGTGCTCAGATTTCCTGGGCCAATTGGACAGGTAATCTTTGCAAACTTTCAGATGTACTGGTGTACCATTAGCGAACACCACCCTCATCTTAAGAGGCTGCTTACATCTCCCTAATAGGTTCCAGAGGGTTTCTGTTTGTCAGAAACATAAATTTTAAAAAATGTGAATGACAGTATAACAGAAGTTAGAAAGGGAAGAGATCTGTGAGGTTCCACAACACATTCTCCTACTGGGAATTCATCTCTTTATTCTGATTTATCTGAAATGCTCAGGTGTGTGATAATTTTAGCATTTTTAAAAGAATATTTTAAGAAACTGATTTGTTTTTACAACAGTGAGATATATTTGAGTGTTTTTCCTTAGAGAGAGAGGAGTCTAAAACATCACCAATCTGTTCCTGTGTTTGGAAATTACTTACCTACCACCTGGGAACATCACAAACTGACATATGGTACTGTCATTGTCTGCCTCCTGGAAGCTAGCAGAGTATCTACACAAGAGGTAAGTTTAGCCTAGTTAGCACCAAAGAACACTAGAAACAAGAGAACTATATTTTTTTCCCAAATGAAAATCACACTCTTAAATAATTCTTAAAATATTGAAGCAATAATTAGAGACCAGGAAAGACTGAGCTTGCCACACTATTTTTAAATGCAGGGACATAAGAAACAAAAGAGAACAATTTAACACAATAAAATTATTCAGCAGCAGAATTGATGGCCACAGTAGGACAAATGTATGAGAAGATTCCAAAAGATTGCTAGGTAAATTTATGCAAGAACAATCCTTAAATGGGAATCAAATAGTATTATAGATTGCAATTATGGATGCAAACTCCAATCTAAGAGATGCCACTATTGTTCTAACAGACAGAATTTGGGAGGATATGCTGGTAGTAACATCAGTGTATGTTTGTCATTTTTCAATATTCTCTCTAAAGCATCCACTATTGGACGCTGCCAAAGATACCAGGGAAGGTCACCTTCTTGTCTGACCTGCTGTAGCTCTTCTGTGTAAGAAATGTTATTTACAAAATCACTAGTCATTACATAAGCTGCAAGTCTAAAAGAAATAGCAAGCCAGGTACCTTTATTATCAATTTAGTCATGCACTTCTATTATGTATCTGCATACAGCTGTACGTGTCAGATTTTAGGCTTTTGTTTTCAAAATTTTTATCTACACAACTTCATTAGCATGAAACTTAAGCTAGTTGTGTAAAAAATGTATCCATGGCACCTTATTTGTGATAGTTGTAACCTAATTTTATGTGTCCAAATTTTTGTAACATAATTTTATGTGTCCAAATTTATTTCAAGACCTTTTAACATTCTGCAGTTTGCCTTTTATGTTTATCTGCTGACATCCGTTCTGCTTGCACTAAAAGGAAAAGGATATTTCCAATCTACAGCAAAATATTTTTGCTAAGCAGTAAATAAAAGCAAGAGTTCAGCTAATATCCTCTATGTCATCATCTGCAAATCTATGATAGTCACATAAAACCTGGTTTTTGTTATTAAGTTGATGGAACTAGTATGGAATTAGTTAAGTAAAGTAACTTGCACACATCTGGAGAAGGAATGACACTGACAACATAGGTCTGATGCCCAAGTGAATACCAAAGGTTCTTGTTGGTAACCTTGCAGCCAGTCTAAAATTATGCTGATGGACTAAGAATTTACTAACATTTCAAATGCAAATCTTTTATTGATCCTGAAAGACTGGATAGAAGATGAATGTGGTGATTATATTTATGGAACTTCAGTAATTTTATTGGAGAGGAGCCCCAAGCCATGGGGCAAGAAACCCCACTAGAATGGAGTCAAACCAATGTTCCTACTAAGCAAGCAACTGAACCTTACTTTCCCTTCTGTATGGCAATCCTAGTTGCCTTTAGAGGGCAGAACACTGCAGAGGATGCAGAAAAAGCTTAGTCCTAAGAAATCTGAATTGTTTACTTTTAATCTTTCCTTTGACCCTCATGTCTTTGAAGGACTAATGAAATCACCATTCTTTTATATGAGAAATTCACATGCAGTTTGCCTAAAAAAAATCCTCCTAGCAGGTATTTTTTGATTGCTGCTTCAGAGCAGCAGTCAGATGACACCAGCAAAGACAACTCCCTCCTTGATATGCAACCCTCCACCACACTTAAGTGCCTAGATAGCAGCAGAATATATCTCAGCCATGTGAACCCCTATTTTAACTGCTTCTCACAACAACTCCAGCTGGGACGGCAGTTCCATATGCTCCAGTCTCATGTGGAGATAGCAATTGACTTCTGAAAACACACAGCAGCAGAACCTGGCACTGTGCTACGTCTAAGCTGAAGCACATGTGCAGCGAGGCTGCTCAAGCCCATGTCAATGGTCTTGGCAGCTTAGATGTGCCCTGCTCTTTTTAGTGCTCCTCAGAGATGTCTCTGTTTTGAACAGTGATGACAAACCATCTCTGCTGCTGCTGTATTCTGACTAGAAGCCTCTCCTTGAAAAAAAAAAGCATGGGAAAGCAGGATTAGGGGGCCAAGTCCTTAATGGTTTTTGATCCAAACAGCTCCAGTAATGTCAGTGGATCAATGTCCATTTCCATTACCAGAAGATAAGCCCTATTGTGTGTGTGAGGAAGCTGTAAACTTCTTTTCTCAAAAGGACAGAGTGCTGTACATAGGAAATTTGTAGTTCCTGAACAAAGACCCAATTTTCTCCTACTTGATCTCACTATCCTTCAGTATAGACACAGCCTTAGCCTGCTCTTTCATGACCACACAACATTGAGTTGGACTGGGATTTAAATTGAATACTCATAGATAACATTACTAGCCACTGTGGGGAAAAAGATAGGAGTCAATCAGCTAATGAATTCTTCCATAATGCAAGGAGTGCATAGGGAAAAGAATTCAATGGAGTAGAAAAATATCTGCCTGATAGTAATATACTCTTACCGGCAACATCTTGCAAAGAAGAACTAAATTACTCAAGGAATGCTCTTGAGTGTAGCTTCCTTGAGGAAAATAAAAAGGGAAAACACTGAGTTAAAAAGCTAATGGATCAAAAGTAAATATGGCAGGTCAGAAAAAGGCAAGGTGGTGATAGGGGTGGCAATAGGAGGTGGTGGAGGGAGAAGAAAAACAGCATTACTTATAAAAATTGAAGGCATAGCTGGCAGTGTGCTATATCCCTGACATTAAGGAAACTGCACTTTCTGTTTGAATTTACATCAGCATCCCCAGAAAGCACTTTGAAATATGCAAGAAATGCTGTGATATGCAAGAAACTCTTTTGCTCTACACTTGTGTATCCAGCCCTTTTGCTTGTTTTTTTTTTTTTTTTTTTAAGCTTCATTTTCTGTGTAGACAATGAATCCTAACATGTAAGTAAGAAGCCTCCAGGGTAGAAGTTAAATAGAAATGCTAGCTTATTTTTCTAGGGTCAATAGCCTCCAACACATTCCAAAAGTTGTCTTTCTGGATTGTAAATACAGACTGTTTCATACTAAGTAGTTGCAGAGTCACAGCAACAAAGAAAGCAGCCTGGAGCAGAGATTTAAAAAAATTGTACTTATTTCTTTGCAAAAAGATTTATTTTTCCAGCACCACTCAAGAAACAAGACTTTAAAAGTGACACTGGGTGAAGGAGGGAAAAAAGCTCACCATGAAGGAATGGGGAAAGAATGTCTCTTCCTGTTAAATAAGAACTCCTTAAAACTTCCAATGGCAAACAACAACTTATTGTACTATTTTGTTTTCTCCTTTATGTCAAAGCACCAGATTTGCAATGACAGACTAACAAGCAGCAAAATTTTATTGTAGCCTAATGTTCAGGTGTGGTCAATGGAAAAGCAGGTTTTGCCATTACCCACAGTGGAAAACAAATCCATCTTTTGCTTTACTAGATTCATAGTAGAGGGAATGTTGATGTCAGCAGGTCTTGCACCAAGCAAATGTAATTTAAAGTAATTTTTTCCTTTACATTGGTGTAGTTGAAAGGAGGTTTAGGGCCCATACTTTTCTCATTCCATCTTGATAGTATACCCCACCTTTACTTTGGTCTCTTGCAAAACAATGGAGAGTAAATGCATTAAGATGTAAGACCAAAAGAGGGAAGTAATCAAATACGATGAAGCAAATAAAACCACTTTTATGTCTTCAGAATCTGATGTGTTAAATTGGGAGAGCAGTAAGATTTATTTCTCTGTGTCATATCACCCAAAATCTGCATATCTCTCTCCAAATTTGCAATTTAATGCTAAAAAAGATTATTTACTTTCCACTCCTCCTCATAAATAATGGACATGGTCTAATTTCCGGTTCAGATTGCTGATGTTAAGATTAACAGCGTTTTACTCACTTTGGTATGTGGATGGGAGAAAGCCAAAAGAATGTTTCTAAACAGACATTATGCAATCTTTCCCCTCCTCTTGCTGCTGCCATTGCTACAGCTTTGGATGCAGCCCTGAGAATACCATTTTTTAGTCAAAATGTCTTTAATTGGACAGAAGATCAAGTTTTACCTCAACTGTTATGGAGGAAAGAGTGAATATTGACACATCTGAACATTTACTCCAGAAATCCATTGTACACAAGTTGCTCTGTGCAACCAATATTTTTTTCTGATTCCAAAAAATGCAAATAGTTCAAATCTTTTGCACAAAATGAACTTGTAGTTGGGTCAATGCATGCTCACTTAACCTCATCTAGCAAGCAATCTATTGCCAGAGGAATTACTATTTCTTTGAGGAAAGAGTTGCCCAAACTGTCACATTCTTCAGGACATCAGAAAAGCACAGATTAGAAACTTCAATACCAGCCTGTGACATAAAAGTAGGTTTCCATTTAATTTTGCTGATTTATACAAGGAGGAAAAGGAAGATAGAGTCAAAGTGGCTGGAGGCTTATCACGTATGTTATTACAAAAACAGAATAATCAGTCTTGATACAAGGAATATGTTCAGTTTCATGAAATGTACAGCATTTTGAACAGAAAACTAGAGAAACAATGAGGAGCAGAATAGCATTTCCTTTGTTGACAAGACTGAAGCAAAGATCATCACGTTTGACTATATTTGATGACAACCTGACTGACAGTCAATATCAAAGACTCAAAAAACTGAGAAAAATGTACCCTTTCCACCTTTTTTTTTTTAAAAAAAAAGAGACCTGTCCCTCACAGGGCCCTGTTCTTGGCTGTTCTTTAGTACCCTGGGTGTTATAACCATGAAACAACAATACTGCAAAGTGAAAGAACCATTAAAAAGGTGAGACATTAATGAGTGGGCACTGATCTGGACCTCCCAGACAGCTATGTGTCACTTTCTTAATGATACTCAGAGTATAAAACAGACTCAAAAGCTTATGTTCTTACTGAAGAAGTTACTCACATGACAAAAAAAATTCAAAGGAAGCATCATAAATGCTACACAATTAAACAAGCATGCTCCAGGTGAATAGCATGTCTGCAATAATTGAAAGATAAAATTAGGAAAAGGATCTACATCTAATACCCCATATAATTTTCATCTATATACTGGAGTTGTTGCTTAAACCATTCCTTGCAGACTTTGAAGAGGTAGCATAAGGCTGATGTGTTTGGCAGTAACTCTCTTTATGTGTATCTGACTGTATTCTGCCCTTTACAAGCATTTTTTGAAGTCTGAGTTAAGCTTACATCTACAAATATGTTGATTTGTTGATATTTTGTCTCTAGCCATATATTCTCATGACAAACCTGCCCAGTGGTATTTGAATTTGCATCCTGTATTCCTTTCTCCAATCTAAAATCTTATTATAATATTATTACGGCTTTTTATGGCCATAGAGAGGCCAGAAACTTGTGCTTCAAAAGCTATTGAGTCAGGAAACCTTGGTGTCATTGCAGTTAACAGTAAATCACAGCTGGAATGGGAGCTGTCCTCATTTCCAGGTAAGCAGGTTCTCTAGTTCTCTCATAACAATGTCTTTTCCATGATGGCTCCCAGCCACATAGTCTCACCATAATTGCTGTGTCTAAGGTGTCCAATAAGCAGGGGAAGGAGTACATAATGATGGTGGATTTCTTGGTACAAATTACTGTCTTTTTTATGTCCTCTGAGGGTGCTACATTTAGAATAACAGAGTGGATGGACCCAGAATATCTCTTCTTAAGAAACCTTTTTCCTGTTTGAAAACTGGTATTACCTTGCCTCTGATTACTCTTCTCTAGGCTATTTTTCACATCCTCCTTGTTTAGACTTCAAGGGGATTTTTCTGCTGGGTATATATTTTCGGCAGGGAGGGAAGCAGTTTCTTCTATTACTCATGGGGTATTATCGCAAATGTACATTTTAATATGAAAATTCTCTGTACCATGATTCTCTGTGCCATTCAGTGAAAAGGACAACGTTAGTTTGCTTGTTTTTCAGAGGAAAGAAGCAGTTGAATCCAACAGAAAATGCTTTTATTAAGGCCAGGAAATAATATTTTAAAATCCTAGAGAAGATGTTGCTCACGTAACTGCCCAGAATTACAATACAATTTTTTTTTTTTTAAATGCAACATTACTAGGTTTAAATCTTTTATATTTAAGTTCTGTAATTATAATGAGATGAATATTTTATCCTCTACCATATGATCACCCCAGGCTGTTTAATTTTAGACCATGAACCATATTTTAACTAATACATTAAAATGTAAGATATCATACAAAATTACTTGGATTTTTAAATAAATTGATATATGGGGTGTGAACCTTACAAGACACTTTCACTGTACCTCCATTTACTGTGAAATCCCTTTTCTCTTCAAACTTATCACATCGTAAAACTGATCAGAATTACATTATCGCAGAGAAACTTGCAGAACTAAAACGGTTTAATTGCTCAGAAAGTATCTGCCTGTATGCAAATCCTGTCTATTCCTGCTTTGTTTCTCCCAAAGCTGCTAGAATCCATGTCTCACCTCGGCAACCTCTATTACCTAAGGCAGGAAAGATAATGTCATTGAGCTGATGCTTTTGCACCCAGATATTTAGATGCTTGAGAACACCTCCCACTGCTTTGTTTTCTTTTGCTCATTGGCTTTTTCACTTCCCCCACTGTTACTTCTCTTTCTTCATTATGCAGGGTGCTGAAGTATTTGAGTCTCTTTGCTTATACAGGCTACAGCTCAAAATGTTTCCAGCCCTAGCCATGGCACACAGGGTCAAGCTCAATGAATGCAAGCCTTGCTTTACCAGATTTTAGAATGCTAAGGAAAAAGACAATGTGTGTGTTGTGTTTCTGATCAGAATAATTGTTCCACACCTCCACAGCCAATTTCAATTGACTGAGAAGACTCAACACTTCCTTAAGACCTTAACTAGAATACCTCTGCAGAGCAGTAGATATAGGCTGCTTTGGATTAGTACTCAGGGCCATCTCTGTGTAAAGCCACAGCCTGCAGAGATGAAACCTCACTCTCCAACATTACAGTTACTTTTATAATCTTGTTGGATCAGCCCAGCCTCCTTCACCTCTGCACCTCCAGGTGAGACAGATGGCAAAGAACACTGCAACTACTGTATTAGATATGCCTTTCTGTGTCTTGAATATTGCACACCTTTTCCAGCTCTCTTCAGCACATTCACATCTATGACCATTACAAGGAAAGAAAAAAATCTACATTCTTGTATGTATATTCCCATTGTTGAGGAACCAGTAATGCAGACACACAGAGGACAAAGTGTTCTCACCAACACTGGGGCTTGTGTGCTCCACTGTATTAAGCTGTTTCATTGGATTATGGCATATAACCAATAGGAAATTACTGGCTGGATGGTAATACAAAAAAAATTATAAAATGCTAATCAGCACAATTTAATAGATTCTTCCCTCCTCAGAGTCCTGAGAAAATACTTTTCTGGACTCTTTTTATTATATATTATTTATACACAAATTATTCAAAAAGCCTAGATGTTAGCATGCAAAGTAATTCCCTGAAAGCTCTAAGAGCTCTACTGCAGGCTTCTGGTCAGATGATCTCTCTTGAAGAAATATTCTTTGTGAGATCTCCTAATGGATTCTCAGAGCTGTGAAGTGCCGTGCAACACCTTTGTTTCTGCCAGCCCACAGTCCCTAGGAGGGATTAATCTGGCTTTTTACATTTGGGGGTCACTTACTGGACAAGTACAGACCTCAGTCATGCCTGGCATTCCCTATAGAGCACACCAGATATGAAAATTTGTGCAGGTAGGTTATGCACAATTTTGGGTCATCTCCAAGGCTAATTAATCTCCCATAACAAATAAAAAGTGAGTACTAGTTGTTCCAAGAATGTTATTTAGTCAGCCCTGAAAGCCTCCCAGAATACTGTAAGAATATGAGGATTGTAGTATAATACCCATTAATTTCTGAAATACATCTTTCTGAAGTACACAGAGGTTATTTACGCTGGGATTTTTTTTAATCATTTCACTTAAAGGGTTCCTTATACATTTGGTGACAGAGAGGAGCAGATGTCCTCAGAGGTAGAATGCATGCACATGCATGAAGTATCTTCTCTCCACACAGGTGTCCAATACTCCTGAGTACCTCAGAGCCGAAGCACATAAGAATGTTGCTTTTTCTCTCATTTGTGTGAATCAGAAGCAGCTAGTACTAACCAGAGAACAAGGCATCATGTTCAGCCTTCAAAGTGTTCCTCCCTGCAATTAATTAACTTCTTCCCTTTTATGTTGTGGTTTGATTTTTGGTTTTGTTTTGTAAATCATAATCTCTTGGATTACAGTAGGAAAATAGTGACTTACAGTATCCCTCTCCTTTGACGTTCTATTAAAAACACAACTCTTATGCGAAACAAAAGCATAATTCAAAATTTGACTGCGTTCTGCTGTCATATACTTTAAAAATATCTTTTAAAATGCAATGACAATTTAATTAAAATGGGGCTCTAAAAATTACTATTATCTTGCCTTCTCAATGTACTTTGAGGAAAAATCTTCTTGCAGAAAACCCGAGGAAAGAAAAAAGGAAAGCCAGACAATTATTGGATTGAATTTGCAGGCTTATTTCAGCATATACAGTGACTCAGCTGATATCTAGACTCCATATTTTCATCTGTTGCTATTTTGAATTACTCCTCCATTCTCAGCTCATTTTCCTAGAATGTGTCCTTTGTATTTCCAGACACAGCAGTGACAGCATTTCATTGTATGCTCCCCAGTGTGTTAGAAAATACAGGGTATTGGATGCAACTATTCCCAAATAGTAAAAGTTTAATTTTTCTTATAAGTATACTGATTTTAAAAGAGAGGGTAAGAATCAACTGTTCTTTGTGACAACAGATATCTCTTACAAATTCAACTCTATTAGAAACAATTATCAAGTGATACGCAACTGCTGTCCTGAGGTTATGCTGCAGTTTCTACAATTTTGAGAATTACGCTTCCAAAATAACCACTAAACCTATTCAATATCTGTCCTTAGAAATATAAAAAAATTCATCACTGCAAAATATTTAATAACTACTAACATAAGGAGAGTCTCAGAATAAGAAAGCAATATATAAGTAAGAACCTTTAGATGACTGTGGAATTGGAATAATAAATAGGAAATAGTATTACTGCATATTTCTTTAGTCTACCCTTACCTCAGAGTTACTTCATTAGTTTAGCAGCAGTAGCACGTACGTTGTCACTAGAATTTTCTTCTCCAGAAAAAAATGGGTCAGTATCAAACTTCTAATTTGGAAGTCCTTTATTATCTACTAAACGTACAGTATGGATAAATACCATATAATTGCAACTTTATATCATTTTCAGGAAACCCGCAGAGATCATCCCTCAAAGTTGTGTCCCAAAACTCACTTAATGATTTCCTCTCAGGTTCTGGGAAAAAACTAAGTTATTTTAGCACCATGTTTTATATTGAAATTAATTAATCTCTTTGCAACAAATAGCACACTTTACTGGGTTTGTGTTTCCTCAGATATTATTAACCATTGTCACCAATATACACTTGAAAAAAAAAGCCAATAATCTGAAATAGAATTTGACAGTATATAATTGGAAATGCAGGTAACAATACAACTATTTTACAGAAAATGTCCCTTGCCCTTCCCTAAGAAATGGATAATACAAAATTTAGATTCCAGTTGTACCAGTTAAATTGTTGACTTTATAATCTCTGTTCACAATGGAAAATTACATTCCCTTGAAAAAAGAATAATTACCATTTCCAAGCATTTCCCCTAGCTCCTAAGACTTGTATCAAACCGGCAAAGGCTGGAATTGCCATAGCAACTGCCAATCTGCTTTCTTTTTATTGCTGATTTGTTTTCTGACTCAGAAACCCACATAATAAACCTGTTTCATCAAATGACCAGCCATGGGAGACTGAAGTCAATGTTTTCAGAGAAGACAGTGCTTTGCTAGCAGAGTAAGATATTGAAAGATGAGAAAACAGCAAATGCAGATAGCAATTGCAATCCAACTGCATCTGGAAACTTTCAACAGAGTGGATCTTTGTCATGGTCGTTGAAGTATCCAACAACACACTTGTGCTGCAGAAACATTTCTGTGTATTGCTTTATAAGCTGCACTCTGCATCAGGACATTTCAGTTGGACTACTGACCTCTGCCATATCCTAACATTGGGACTCAGCAAAACCAGAGGGGATCTTAGCTTCCAACTCAAACCCTTCTGTGATTCTATGATTTAAAAAAGGTTCTTGGCATGGAAGAAGGACCTTTCCTGTAGGCAAGTTATGCCCATAGAACACAGTAAGTTCTTATCCTCAAACACAATCGAATTGCAAAATCATGTGTAATTCCTGAAAGAAATTAATAATGTAGAAAACAACAAATTGTTAGAAACAGGCTTTTAAGATGCCTGACATACTTTCTTCTGCATTAAATAATAGGTCTGAGAAGGCAATTAAATGATTGAGCTGTATGATACGTAAATCTTATTCTGTCTTGCCACTAAGAGTACTTTTGATGAAAATATATTCTTAAATTGTACATGTGTTGATCAAAGAAACTGTAAATTCTGAAGCTTCTGACATTTCCCTAGTGAAAAATCATATTCTTTCTTTGCATCCAAGAAAAAGATTTGCTGGTCATTTATTCAAAGACTGCCACTCACCACTCAGAAATGAATGAAACAATAAAGCACTAAGGATATTAATGTCTTCACCTGTCTTAAATTCTGTGTAATTTTTCCATGTAAGTTACTTTGCAAACTTATTTGGTTTATTTTCAACTCCCCCTACAATCTCACTCTTCTTTTATTTATATCATGTCCAAGAGCATGGGAGTTATAAGTTTGGTCTTGAGAACAGGAAAAATGTGGGACTACAGAGAAATATTTCAAAAATATCAGCTGCATACAACATGCTATGATTTAATTGGCCATATCAATCAATCCTGCAAGGCAGCACTGTGTCATTTTAACTGACAACATATAAAGAATTTCTGTGACCTATTTCTGGGTTTGGGCTCATGGTAGTAGAATAAGGAGTTCAAAATGAAACACTCGATGGGACATTCACCACTTACCTGCAGCCAAACTCATCCAACACTGCCTTCACAAGAAGATTGTGTTTAGATCCTTCTCAAGCATGGCCATCCAACCAATCTTTTGCTATTTCTGTTCTTTAAAATCACAGGATGGCGATACAACTTCCAATTAAGTACAACAAAATCTCATTAATGACTCCAAAATCCAGTTAAAAAATAGAGTAGACTTAGAAACACATCCTAATTTTACAAGTAAAGCAGTTGAAAAAGCATCAGCATATGCCTAACCAACCAAACAACAGTGGCTGATTCAATAACATCAGGAGGAGAGATGGCTCCTACAGATACTGAAAAGCTT
>WEIU01009310.1:3031-13613 GCA_013389925.1 Aegithalos caudatus | reverse complement strand
TAGTTGTATTTCTATAAAGAATGTAAATAATTTAGATCAGAGATTAATAATTTGCATTATACTTATTCCTAATTTACATGTAAAAGTACTTGCTAGCTATCAATGAGGTATCTGTTACTCTAGGTGGTACATACACTACTCACTACACCAAGTAACACAGTGTTGGGGTTTTTTTGTTCAATCTTCCCTCTGCTTAAGTGGATGGCATACCTCATGTATCTCAATAAATGCAGAACCAGGACCAAAGTCCATTTCTGTTACATCCAATAGAAAAAAAAAGAGCTTAAACTATCTGGAATAAACAATTGGTCAAAGAGTACAGTGTATACTACATATAATTCAAGAGCAGTCTGATATTTGGTAATGGGGAAAGATATACAGTAACCTTTAAAATCCCTGTTTCTACAGAAGAGAGATGCAATATCCCCTGCGCTGTCTCCCACAAATGCACCTGTCTCTGAAGATCTGGGTGATGGTTTACAGTTCCCAAGATGCCAGCTGTCTTGCACCTTGTTCTCACTGAACATGCATTGCTATTCTGGACTGGCACTGCTCAATTAAGTTTGTCCCATGTGTTTTCCACAAAGTCTTTAACGAATGTGGGCTGCCTGGAAGAAAAGCCTTTGGGAGCACAAAGCAAACGCAGGAACAAACTTTTAATCAAAGAATCTAAGTAGGCTCAGAGCCTGGTTGTGTGAAAGACAGAGAGAGCTGAGGGTTCTCAGCATCCCACAGGAATAAGCAAACACGATAGAGGGTGGAAAGATCGCAGCAAGAAAGTCAAGATCGCCCATTCTCAAAAATCAGGATTTATAATGCATACCATGTAGAGAATGATTCACTAATAATGGCTAATTTGCAAAAAGGAATTATGTATGTTCTGAAAATAAAACCCTAATTAGAACCACATTAAATTTTGAGATGTATAGAGCTGTAGTCTGAACTATAGGTTTTAAATTCCAGTTAATGACTTTCTGATATCATTCCCTTAAAATTATATCAGAAATCACTTTTCGCTCTTTATGTAAAGACTTTAAAAGGAGTTACACTTTCCAAATTCAGACAGAAAGATTGTCAATGTAAGGGCAACTCTGGAATTTTCAAAATTGCCTCAATTTTTCTGTGAATCAATCATTTAGAGTCGCAGTCAAGTGTGTTTTGAATCCTTATTGCTTAACCAATGTTTTGCATAAAATAAGGCTTAAAATATTCATGTGAGAATATTTCCTACATCCAAACCCCATTTTATGATCATTTTTACCAAGGAGAAGAGAAAGATCATTTTTTTCTTATCGGAATATGTAATTTAGACAGGCAGGATTGCACACAATGGTGAAAACCTCATAACCCACCTAGAATAAAATGTAATATCCCCAGGTGATCTTCAGATCTGCAAGACAGTACCAAAAGGTGAGATTTCAGCATCTTTACAGAAGAGTTATTTCACAATAACACTCTGCTGGATAAGATCTATTCAGGGAAGAGCACATTCCTGGATATGGCTCCCAGAAAGGATTATAGATCCACAGAATCATTAATCAAAATATGTAAGTAACCTCAAAATCAAAGGCATGTGTTCAACTCTGCCTACTCCAAAGCCAGACCCCTGTGCAAATGAGACAGGTGTTGGGGCAAATAATTCCTAGGAAACCCTATGGCATGATTTTAGGTTATATCAAGGTCTCTGCTCCATCTCATCAAACCATCAAAATAAGCTCTGTGCAAAGCAGAAGGACATGTATACACTGTGATGACAGTGATGACAGCTTAGGTGTGTAATTAAATTATAGTTTAATCAGTTTGTTAACTTTAAGCTGCATTGGAAATTTCAAAATGCAAAGCTGTAATGACATGGAGCTCAGTTTGTGCCACAAGAAGCACCCAGGATATGAAATAAGGACCTAAAACTGTTCTGTGTTGAGCCTAGAAGCAATACTAAATGATCTAATTTATACCTAATTTCATTGTGTTGCAAAGACCATCACTACTGACAAACCCACACAACTGCTGCATGACAAATGCCCACTTAACCTGGCAAGGAGAATGGTATGGACATTGCAAGTTCTATGTGCATTTAGCAAAGGTTTGTGCTGGTAAGAAATCCATGCCTGAGCAAGCACTCCCTGGTAGGGGGCCAAGGAGTTCTATGGCCAAGATTTTAACTTCAGCTTAGGTATTTAAGCTATCCCAAGATTCATGCTGGTGCAGGGAGGGGAGGGAAAATAGTTTTACGCTTGGCTGCCTAATTTAGATATAATCTGAGGGTAAAATAGATCTTGTACAGGTTTTTCTTATAAACAGGCTTATGGTTTTTAAATAACTCACTCTCTTTCAGTTTTAATGAAAATGTGAAGACCCTGAACTCCCATTCTGCTCATGTGATAATACCATGAATAGTCTTTGCATTGCATTTTTATCAACTTGTTGGTTTGGGGCTATTATGGAGTTTTCTGAAAGTCTAGAAATGGGAAGCGGAATCAGGGTTTATTCATATTCTATTTTAAAACATTTTAAAAAATGAACGGTATAAAGATTTAATGAACTAATAACAAAATACAGATATCTTGCTGAGAATTGCAGTGTTACACAGCAGCAATTTCTGTATCTTGGATAATTTTAATAAACATATCAAAGGGAGAAAATAAAATAGCTAATATTTTTGATGCTGGATAATTGTTCTTGTTTATATTTATATTTTATTTAATTAATCTGCAGCTCAGAAACTTGCAGATACACCATTTTAAAAATATATTATGACACATTAAAAAATTAGGGATCTCTTTCATGCATACTCACAAGATATGCTTGACTGCCAGACTTCCTGGTTTATTTTTATAATACTTATTTGAAATCCAGCATCATACATTGACAGAAAACAATGGAATTTTGAATGTGAGTGCAAAGTCACTTTTCTTGGGATACTGTGAACATGTGCACCTGAAATAAATTTCACTTCCTGTAACAGTTCTAGATCAATGTTATAAAATGCTGAGCATTTTTTTCTTGAGGGCTGTACCCAAAGTGTTTTTCTCCCAAAAATTGTGTATATAAACTGTTTTCCACCCAATGTCTTTTCTGTTAGCAAGTCACCCCCAGCTTTAAGAAAGCTGTTGGTGTGGGATGTGTTGGACCAGATGCCCTCCCAGAGTCTTCTAACATTAAATATTTTAGGATTTTATTTTAAGGCCAGCCAAGTTCTGACAGAAAGCAGCATACCACTAGAAAGAGTGGCACATTAAAAAACCTCCAGGATAGCAACAATTAATGTCTGGAAGATAAGTTTCTAAGCACTCAGAAAGGCAACTGAGAGGTGATCAGTGTCTGCACTAGAAATGGGCTCAACTGCAGAATTCAGATACAGAATTCCTAAGTCTCAGAAACTGAAAGTCTGTGTTTGGAACTTATCAGGACATACTTGGATTTCAGAAATTCATAATTAAAAAGAAGAAAACCTATATGTCTAATCACAAATAATCAGTCTGAAACCTTTGGTCTACACTTATTTTCCATTGGGATTTTAGGCCAAATTTCACTTAGCTGTCAGTTCTCTGTAGTATCTACTATGCAACTAAAAACATCAATTATCATCACTGTGTCATGAGAACTGCATTACCCATGATTACAAGGTACCACTCAAAGGGGAAGGAAAAAGTTCTTTATAGATTCTTGTATTCTGTGGATTAGTGATGTGTCTCTCTGGCTCCTGCTTGAAAATATAAATTTAGAAAAATAAAATACTGGCTTTCAGCCAATTATGATCAGTAGGACAAAAGCCTATTAATTGATGTGTCTGGGAAGACTCAGATGGCAGTGGAAAATTACACTTGACTCTGACTAACCCTACTAAAGAGCAGCAACTAATGATGGGATGTACATATTTTAAAAGCCAGGACATCTGAATGTAAATACTTTGACATCCTCAGCTACTTCTGTGGTAACTATCTGTGAATGTTCTAGGTTGGAGACTGCTTCCATCCTGAATCCTTTGTTCTGCTCTTGCTCTTCCCAGTGGGGCACACAGAGACTTCTGGAAAGTCACTATGAATTTTCTAACTGGAACTGAATTCATAGCTCAGAGTGCAGACTAGCTCTCCAGGAAGACATGAATATATTCACCTGTTTTGTGTTTAGGGGAGGAGGGCACTGAGCATATTTGCAAATTCTGCTCTTCAATGAGAAAATCCTAACTTAATTTCTGGTCTTTCTGTCCACCTACAGCACAAAGCATTATAACTTAGCTCATCGGGGGCTTTGCTGAAAGACTGCATATTTAAATGTGTTATGTGCTATGAAGACAAATAATTCAATCTTCTACTTTCCAATTAGTTATTTGCAGTACTTTCTCTGTTCTAGTAATAAAATTGGAAATTCTAATAAAATTTATTAGTTAGACAATGAATTTTTATCCCTTGAGAACAAAATGAGCCAGTTTCAGGTTATCTTTATTTTATTGTGACTTTATTCTCTGCCCTCATTCTTAAATAAGAAATTAGTTGTAACTGGAATACATAAAGAATGTTGTTCCATAATTAAACTGCCACAGAGAAGTTGCTGATGTCTAGGAAACAACTTCACAAGGAGTCAGTTCTCTAAATGAAGCCTGCATTTTATAAACAGATTGTTCCCATTTCAGAAGGACTTAGGAAGTTAGAGACTTTAAAAGTGTAGTATGGATGTTCCCAGTTAATGTAATTGCATGATAGCACTATTCTGAAAACGAAATATTCCATCCTTTTAAGCACTGCGCTCTGAGCTAGGAATTTGGTTCTGGTTAGAAAACTCATAGTGACTTTCCCAAACTCTTCGTGTTCCCCACTGGGAAGAACAACATCAGAATTAGGGCTTCAGGATGAAAACAGTCTCTGGCCTAGAACACTCAGGGAAAGTTTCTACAGAAGCAGTTAAGGAACTACAAAGGAGTTGCAATCAGAGCTCCTGGCTTTTACACTCACTGTTGTCAGTGGGGGCAGAACTAGTCAGAAGGGTGCTTGCTGACTTAATGTGGAATAAAATTACCTATTTAGAACCATTTGGTCTCATCCTTGAAGAAGGAGCTGTAGAGTTTTAATTCTTAATTGTGAAGAGCATAATTTATGCTGTTTTGAGCTTTCTGTCATCTTTCCAGCTCTGCCTCTGACAGGTTTCAGAATTAAGGGGTTTTGCAAGAAAACATTATTTTTATGCTCTGGCTTTTATTTCCCTTTATTTATGACCATGTTTTCTACAGTTTTATTACCAACTCTTGAAGAATATCCTGAACTATCAGGCACTGCGTAGCTGGACTCTGTCCTATGCTCAAAAGCCGTGATATTAAAGAATGCTGTGAAACTCATTACACATTCTACAATTCACCTTAATTTTCATTTCTGCATCTACTGGGTTTAATGACCTCCTCTTTATAAATTTTCTGTATATGAATCTCTACCTGGGGCCAGATATCAAAAATTTCAAAATCTGTTTTAAAATCCTCTTTCCTTACTCTTTTTTTCCTCTTTGTTATATTTTCATCCTCTACTTTCTCTTTATTTTCCTGTTTGTTTGTTTTTTTCTCTTCTTCCTTTTAATGAATACCTGGTAACTCAGTGAACTTAATTTTTTCTACATGCAAATCAAAATCATACTCTCACAAATCTTACTTTGATACAACTTCAAATTAATGACCATCCTGCTGTGTGTTCAGGTTTGTCTGCCCTGAGTTGAACATGCCTTTAGTTCATGGGCTCTCCCAGAGCATGGAATAGTTTATCAAGAAAAAAGGTAAAAATAATAAGTAATTCAAATTCAAATACTGGTTGCAGCCATTATATATCATAAGGAATTTTTGTTTCTGGAAAGGAGTGAACTGACTGATCCAACATGATATTTCCATCCCTGACTCATGTCAGAGAATACTCCAAGTAAAATTATTCTCCTTTTCTGAAGTATAATTTATATTACTTGAAAAGAATAAAAAAGCATGGTGAAATGAAAATAAACAATGTTATAAAATATATTGCTAGGAAATATTGAAGCAAGAAGTATGACTTCTAAGGCACAAAATGATGCACAGTGAAAGAATAGACCTCTTTATTACTTTTCAGACAGTCTTGCACTCCTTTGTCTTATGAAGAAACAGATTGCCAATTTGTGTAATTACTGATCAATTCCAGGAACTTACCAGTTACCGTAGAAGGGGGACTCTGGATGCTAATGGCAGGTTCCTGACTGGATTAATTTTGCAGCAGTTTCTATTGACATTTTTATTGACCTCATGCTAGAAATGTGTTCTCAGCAATGGCAATTAGCACAGCTCTTCTTTCAGGTGAACACAACTATATAATTTCTAGTATTCTAGTGCAGATATCCCTGCACAGTGTTGTTTTATGTTGGATAGCTGCAGCCTTCTGGCCTGGACAAATGGTGAATCTTTTTATCACACACTACACTTTTCACATGATTCTGAAATTTATTACTTATCTGAGACTGTAATAAGGATAAAAGCATCCAGAGCAGATGGATACTAAAAGAAAAGAAGCTCCTGTCTGTAAAGGCTTTGAAAAGTACCACAGAAGATAAATGAAATCGTAATGTATGGATTAATAATGAGCCTTCATATATGCCCCTATATAAACACATGCAAAAAGACATATACACACACACATGAAAAGCTTTTCAAAATAATTTTGCAGAGATATTTCTGACCACATGCTAAAAATAAAACAAATAAATATAGATTAGCAGCTCCAGGAGGTAAAGCCAAAGGCAATAGATTAAAGAAGTGCTGGTGCTCTCTTACTGAGACCTTGAAAATCTGAAGCCTTTAAACAGTAACTGTTTTAAAATAGCATCGGAATAAAATGAAATATTTTTTTAGAAAGTGTCCAAAAGAGGCTAAGGGCCTTGAGGGGAACCCTCATGAGGAACTGCTGAGGTGACTTGGTCTGTTCAGCCTGGAGAAGAGGATACAGAGGCAAGGCCCCATTGCAGTCACAGCTTCCTCCTGAGAGGAAGAGGAGGGAAGGCACTGATCTCTGCACTGTGGTGACAGTGACAGGACCTGAGAATGGCATGAAGCTTAGTCATGGGAGGTTTAGGTTGGATATCAGGAAAAGGTTCCTCACCCAGAGGGTGGTTGGGCACTGGGACAGGCTCCCCAGGGCAGTGGTCACAGCACCAAACCTGACAGAGTTCAAGCAGCATTTGGACAATGCTCTTGGGCACATGATGTGACTGTTGGGGTGTCCTTCACAGGGCCAGAGTTGGATGATATTTTAAAGAAATAGATTAAAATAGAACAAATAGAACCAAGAAATGCAGTGCCTACTTGGATGAGGCAGCTGTAATATCACAGCTAAGGATGATATATTTACCATGTATTAAGGTTACATTATAGTACATTGAGCAGTTTCAGGGAAATCATTGTCTTTCACTAGCTCTACATAGACAGCTGTCTACCATCAGAAAATCCCTTATATCTGACAGGTTTTACAAGCATACTGAGACTTGAGCTAAAGTGCATCATAATGGTCAAAACAGCATTCCTACCCTGCATTGGTTCTGGGGACAAAACATTTCCAATTCTTTTATTTTCAAAGCTCTAAAGCTACAGTATTAAAAAAAAAAAAAAAAAAAAAAAAAAAAAATCCACAAGAACCCGAGAAACTTCCAGATAAAAAAGAAAAAGAAAAGCACAACTATCTTTCTGGATTTTGGTATGTTAGCAAGAGAAAGAAAAATCCATCAATTTCCACTGGAAAAAGAGGTGCGCTTCTCACCCAGTGGGTCACAGGTCTACATTTGACCTTTTTACAGGGCAATCAAATACAAAATATACCACACTTTTATCTCTTTTTCCCCTTGGATGTTTTTACACTGTTCAGTTGCTGTATCTTCCAGCAAAATTACTGTTAAACAGATGAAAGTTTTAAATGTCTCTCCATAAAAAGCCAGCAAAGCCCATCATCACATCTCCATAGGTTTTAAATTATTTGGAGTTTATCGTCAAAACTGCATTTTCCAGTTCAGTGAATCCTTTTGATGACTATTGCTCCAACATCCTTGTTTGCCATTACCAAATGGAAAGTCACCATATGACTCATAATAACTTGGATTTAATTGCAAAGATATGACTTTGGTCCAAATGGATAGTATGGGAGGGTGGGGCAGGGAGGTTATTCCCTATCTCTAAAGCAATGCTAAGATTTCTTTGAAATATTTTCAAATCATGTTCACCCCAGTTCTGAAAGTACTTATTAGATTTTCTCCAATCTAAAATATTCCTGGGGGTTCTCTTTTGTCATATTATTGCCTAATAAATGGTGTGGAAACTTGGAATCTTTCATAAAAGCTCCAACAACATGAAAATAGTTTCCATAATGAATAGATTTTAATCTCTAACTCCCTCTGTAGAAATGTTTTAATCTTGAAAGACAGAATGGAGTTCTCATGGGGCTGTTATTTAAAATACTAAAGAAAATATTTCCATCTATTATGCAATTGTGAAATATGGCTTGATGCTTTGTTTACAACAGGCAAGCAGATGTTTATTTTATTGAAAGAACTGACTGACATCTTGCATGGTATTTTGAGAGGGAGCATATTTGTGCCCTGTGAAATCCTCATACTTATGATAATCTGAAAAATGATATTGTTCTGAGTTCATATATTGATATTATTTGTAAGGGAATATTGAATATTTGGAGTAAGAAAGAACCTTTCTATATAATATTCCTCACATGTATTGGAAGCAAATGAATAGCTTATATAAATAACAATATTCTGTCAAATTCAATATTCTCCCATATGTTTATGTTATTGCTGTCTCCAGAGTGAGGACAGGGAGGATTGGGCACGAGTGTGGATTTCTCATTTTCCAAGTCCACGTTTTGAAACACTGAAAATAGGAATAATATATAAAGGAGACCAAGTTTGCAGATACTGCTAAACTTCTAAATAACATGAATCTTTACTCTACCCACAACAAGAAAATTTCATTCCAGCTGTGCATCCTGCATTTATTAGCAATTAACACCATTTTGATTTAATTTCTAGCTTCTTCTATTCCTTCTTACATATGCAACGTGTACCACACAGGCATTTGAACCTAATCTTCTCGTGTGAGTGATAAATATGGATGTGATGGGAGGTTCATGACTCCATAGACAAAAATCCTCTGAGATTTGATTTTATGTATAATTAGGTAATGAAAATATTACTAAAATCAAGCATAAAATTTCATTATTACTCTAATGTTGGATGCAAAAGGAGGGAAAGAGTAACAATAGCCTTATTGACACATGGAAGTCCCTGTGACCACAAAATCCCAAAAGGTTCATTAATACCAACCAGTTTACTAGGGGATAAGTTTATTAAATTATAGATGGTCTTGCATGAGAAGAAGTAAATATACTGGAATCTTAACTTAAAACCAGTATTCAATATAGCCTTTTGTTTGGGTGAATTTTATTTTTCATGTCAGAAAAATTTACCCTGTGTACAGCAACCTATTTCATTTCAAGGAACTGTTTCAAAAGTTTTCAAGACCCTTCTGAATCAATCAACAAATAGATTGAAACATGGGATAAGTTAGAACAAAAAAAGGAGAGCAGATTCAATTTACAATGAAAATCAAACACTTGCCTAGGGAAAAAAACTTAATACCTTGCAAAACTGTTTTATTCAAAGCTTCAAAATAGAATATTTTTGTATCATTAATTAAAAGCTTAGTAAGAACAAAAGCTCTCTGAAGTAAGTGCAAATAAACAAAATTATAAAAGGTCAGGATTTCTAACTTTAGTTTTCTAATTTTAGTTAGAAAACCATCAAATGCCAAGAGCAATAAAGGATTTCGTACTGTATTAAAGATACTTCAAATGTAGGGGTACACATATACTGCAAATGACTCAAGATTGAGTTAATACGAACAAAAGAGGCATCCACTAAGCGAGAAACCATGCAATACTATATTTTAGGAATGTTTTGTATCTGTTTTTCTGTATTTATAGGGCCTATTTAAAGGGGCTTTCTAAAATTTATGAACATTTTCTCATTTATTTTCTCCTTGAAAGTATATTTTGTTATTCAAATACATCATTATATTTTAGTGCTTCCCCTTATGGAAGGGATTTTTATAATGTCGTTTAGAAAAAACATCAATTTTCCATAGTGTCTTATCTTTTTGAATTGCCTACTACAGTTCATCTGAAAATAACGGGTTACATTAGGCATAATTTGAAAACCCATAAGAAAAAATGGTCATTTTTTAATAAGAGAAACATGGGTTTAATAATAATGTATGTGGAGGTTTTATTTCTGTTAGCTTGCACAAGGCTTTCCCATTGGGGTATCAAATTGATCTCCTAACTCCTGCTGAAGTGCTGCATGCTACCACTCTGACAAAGAAGGCAGCAGGATAAAATGCTCAGGAACCTTTCAATGAGCTCCACCAGCACCTATTATAATGAAGCACTTGGATGTTAGGATGATCATATTAAATTGAGAGTAGAAAAGTGCAAGGCAGTGCACCTTGGAAAGAACAATTTGAACTAATCATATGCACTGATAACTTCTGAATTAGTTATAAGATCCAGTGGGGGAAAAAAAA
>WEIU01009308.1:283920-307960 GCA_013389925.1 Aegithalos caudatus | reverse complement strand
TCTCCAGTCACAAGCTTAATCTGAAAGGGCAGCTTTTCAAATGATATTCACATAGCTTATTTTTTTTTGGAAGACAGAACACAATGCTATACAAATATGAAACTTTGTTCCTAGGAGGAATCAAGCTGGAAGTGGAGAAATTCTATGCTTTATGACTTCCAAAACCTCCACAATATAATTTATTCAAGATGTACTTTAGCTTCTATTATTATGCTACCCTTTTTCTATGTAAAAAAATTAATATCTAGTATTAAACACTATTTCTACATCTAATATTATTTCAGCCTATGAGCATGAGCTGATTGCTATACAACGCAGTGGTGAGTATTAACATACTAATTCTATTTGGGAATTACAAAAAAGAAGTGGGGAATGAACATGTATGTCAGGAACATTTGATAGCAAAGTTTAAAACTAGTGAGGATGTGCTGCAGAAATCTAAATCTTCCTAAATACAGTTCTCACAATACTGAAAGCTGCACTTAATGTTGGAAACTAGCTTACAGTATTCAGTTTCCCACTTAAACCATATAATTCTTTCTTGGATGACAAAAACCCTCTGGGCTTGCTTCAATCCAAAATGAAGAAATGTTTTTGAAAACAGACTGGATCAATTATTTTACAGCTCAAATATGCCAAGTGTTTCTAAAGGACAATGCTTAGCCTGGTTCATTAACCTAACAGTAATATTTTATGGCTTTTCATGTGAAATCTACAAGCTCTGTGAAGCAACGAAGAAAAAAGTATATTAATAATGGCATGTGATCCACTGTTTTTTAGTATTGGTAAGTAGTACTTCAGGAAATTTTAATAAGCACATGTTGCTACATGTACAGAGAAAATACTAAATATTCACAAACATCAAGGTTTCATATACTATAGAAACCGTATTGCTATTTATGTTCATATTTGAAGTATATTATTTCAGGTAGCTAGTTCTAACAGCGGCAGAATAGAGCAATTAGCTTTTATTAAAAACAGTATGTTTTATTCTTTTATTAATATAAAACGTGATTTTTTCATTAAAGCTGTATTATACAGTAAAGCCCATCTCACTTTGCTCCAACTGCATGAGCTTTCTTAACTACACATAGGGAGTGACTGAATTTCTTCTCTAAACACACCTGCACTACTTCAATATTTTCATACCACAGAGACTGAGAACTTTGGCACCCCTCTGCAACAATTATTTTTAAAGTACACATATAAGATACCCTAAACGATGAACTGATATAGGAAGATGGCATTGGATTCCCTGTAACATGCAAAGAAAACGGATTTCACAAGCTTCTTGTGCAAAACAAACCAACACTGGAAAAAATTTACTTAAACATTGAAATGAGATTGCTAGTTTTAGAAACCAAAGAATATGCTATTCACATAGCTAATCACATGTAACTGCTTATGTAAGAGGAGAAAGATAGATAATGAAGGCAGCATCTAAAATATCACTAAATGTGCTTCACTTCTGCTAGGAGTTTAAATGTCCCTTCTGCATAGCCAATCCCTGTCCCTGACTTTTCTCTGTATTTCTATCATTTAGACTTTCTAACATTTAGACTTTCAATTCTGATAGTAGAGCTGCCTTATCAAAAGTGGCCAAAGATGTCATTTTTATTTTGTATGCAACAAAGCTGCTGTTGGTATGAAAGGAGCAAATAAAGGGATGAAAAACTTACTTTTCAATGCTTTCTAAAAAGTGGTTAGAAATTTGTTGCTAAAGACCTTTGTGATTGTACTTGGATAAAATCTGATGGTGTATACAGATTCACCCTATGTTCCCAGGATTCCACAGCTGTCACATATATTAAGGTTTTGTGGATCAAACAACAGCTACAACCCAAAGTGATTTCAACCAGGTTCCTGCCATTTATAAAATGACCCAAAGTCTCCTGATGGATATTCTCTACAAATGTTCAGTCTGTCATGTCACAGGTTTACTAGGCAGTGTGTGAGTTTTGCAAAAAGCAGAACTTGACACAAAGTTTCAGAACAGAACTACAACAGTTACTATTTTAAAGTGTATTCTTATTACTGAAGCATATGTTAGCATGTTGGGAGTCCCATTTACTCTTTCTAGTTCCTGCATCTATCCCAGTAGGGTTTGAGAACATGGGAATAAAGCAGACTGACAGAGAATAAAAAAATACATAAGCCTTCACTTCCAAGGATACATGGTGCCCTTCTCAGAAAGAACATCTGGTCTTCAGACATTTTGGAGAAAAAATGTGCAAAGAGAAAAATGGCCACAAAATATTTTCCCTGTTGTTTTGCCCAAGAACACTTCACTTAAAAATATCTTTAATAGGCATTCACTAACTGTATTTAAAACTCTCTGTTTGCTAAGTTCTGTAATATGTTAATGACTTCAGGACATTTTCTCAGGAAGTAAAATTGTAAAGGGAAGAATGATTACTCAGATTCCATCCAGAACATGTATTTATAACAAGGGAGCAAGGATTAACAGCCATTCTTAGAGATTCATTTTCTCAAACAGAACACACAACAGGCAGATAATCAGTTCATGAGCTGGAACTACCATTCTGTCACGGGGTGAACACTACATTCCCAATTCTAAGTATTAGTATTCTCCATAGCATTATCAGGTATTAAAAATATGCAGTTAGTAGGCTACAATTAAAATGTTAAGTAAAAGGTAAGGTGCTTTGTAAAGCAAAGAACAGATGGTGTGAGGCTGGCACTATCAAAGTTTCTATTTTCTACCTTTTATCTCATGTAAAGGTACATGGAATATGTGGAGAAGTTGTTAATTTTATTTGCCTTCTCTTCATTGTGTTCCTGTAAGTATATTAAATTCCATGTTTTGGAAGACAGTGGTTTAGCTTTTAGGCCTCTTACAAAAATTCTGTGTGGAAATTACTCCAAATTTCTCTTTCAAAATTCCATTTTTGGAATGATTCCAAGAAGATAACAGCTGATTATGAATATACTATTTGCTGTCCTAAGTTGGTTTATTTACTGACCTGCTCTGGTTTATGACCTTTGACAATCACACATGTATGCAGTTTTTGGGGGGTGGGGAAAAAGAAAGGAAACTAAGCTCAACTTTTCTTCCCTCTCCATGTGCTGGGGTTGCAACTTATGATGAACAGCACCACTTACCCCTGCCTTATCTTCACCATAAACACACCATTGTGCCAAAGCATAGTGTGGATACTGGAGCGTAGCACTGCATTTACAGAATTTCTGGAAAGGAATGTTCTACTGCTTTTAACTAACACCCATCTTTCAATTCTTCTCTTGATATCAGATTAACTATTAAGAAAGCTGATGTTGTCTTCCTAACTGTGTGTGTAATATATACAATGACTTGTGAACTAGCAGGAAATGAAAATGCACTACATCTGTTAAAAAGCAAAGCTTTTGGGTTGACTTCAAAAGATTTTTGAGGGCATCAAGAAGTTTATGCTTCTCCATTTACTCACAAATATTGGATGAACTACAAATTGCTTAAGGTGTAATAATACTTCCTCCACTATCCAAAGTGATTTAAATAAAAAGGACAGTAGCATATCCAAATACATGCAGAAAGTTAAAATTTAAAATAATTTTGAACATTAAAAAGCCAGAGTTTAAGTATATGAACAAGAAAAAGGCTTATAAAAAAGACTTTCAATTCAGGCCAACATCTACTGTGAACTGACCATTAACTCATTCACAGCTTGGAAGCTGTTAGGCACTGGAAGGATTCCAAGTTGTGCCATATAATATTCCATAGCAATGACCCATAGCAGAAGGAAGGTGTCCTTGAATCAATTATGCAAAAACATATTTACAAACAATACCTAATTTCAGAACACTATCAGTAGATTTCAATAGCTGCAAACAACACATGCCAAATGCAGAATCCACTGGTAAATGTCAGTGCATTGTGTAACGTGGATATACTTGGTGACCAGGAAAAAAAAGTAACACAATACACAAGAGCCTGATATATTACAAAAGGTAGGTTTAAGAAAACTTCAGCTTAGTTCTCCTATTGCATTGCTATCTGAGCAATAGCATAAACAATACTTTGCTATTTAATATAGCTGAAAATGAAACAATTGTGGCAGAATTAAGTGGGAGTTGGCTAGGGCACCAGATCAGTGGAAGAAGCAAATCATGGAGGAAAAAGGCATCAGTATTTTGCTTTTCACTTGATTTGGAATTATAAATGCCTTTTTTTAAAATGCAACAATTCATTAAATATCGATTTGATTTTTAAATATTTCAGTAATATTAAAAACTCTACCTACTAATTGTATTTTAACAATGAGCCAGTATGTCTGTTAACCCAAATTTCAAACCCAGAATTATTTACCCATTATGTGATGATTCAGGACCAATGTCTTTGCTTTTGTATCAAATATAACTGGAACCAATACTGGTTTCACACTTAAAAGGGATACAGAAGATACAAGTTCTCAGCCTTTGTTTCTATCCAGTACCTCTACTTTCACAATTTGATAGAGTGACTTATAAATTATAAAATGGCATTTGGAAATTTCTTTGATGTATTTACTGCTTGCAAACCACTCTGCATATACTACAAAAAAGAATGAAACAAAATGAGTTTCTTTAAAAATCAGTCTTTCTGTTGGTAGGCTAATGTACATACGAATTAGATGTTGCTCATAGACTCCTCCTTCCAGAGACAGGAGACTGCAATTCCTTCTAGAAGCTTTCCTATGAGGTAGGACCTAATTTGTTACCTTGCAGCCCCCAATTTCACTTTACATATGAAAGTCATACATGCTAATAGGAGGAAAAGGAAAATGTACTCCCCAGGACAGCACATCCTACAAATGGGCAGGAAATGACCCACCATTTCTATACTGCTCACTGCATTCTTCACAACAGGTGCTTTACACATTCACACGTTTTCCACTAAGCACAGGGCTAGCTCATGTTCAGAGACAATGTATCCACCAAGTTATTGCCAAAATATTGTCTCAAGGAAATGACTATCCATTAGTCTCAAATATGTTCCCACAACCTACTGTTAATTTTTAAAAATCAGACAAAAGTTTGTTTTTAACCAACTGAAATGCAAACTCAGCAGAGCAAAGTAGTAAAGTATCAAAGTAAACAGAGCACACACTTTGAAGGGAACTAGGAAACTGGAAAAGTATCTTGATGGATTACCTCTAGAATCACTTTTCTTCCCAGTCATATTCAAAATAGACTTGAAATGGTTAAGGAGACACTCTTCCTAAAAATGTTTAATGTGATATTCATGGTCATTAGTTAGGCATATTTTCTTTGTATGTATTCTGATTCAGAAGTGCTGCTACAATAGACTAAATTGAAAGTTTAATGGTTTGTGGGAAATTCCTTCATTTTTGATTTGTGGATCTAGAAAAGGTTCTCTTATTGCACTGGTTTTCTATGCTTTATTCTCTCATCCTACCTTCCTTCATTTTAAAGAGTATCTCATGCAACAAGTGGGAGTGTATTTATTGTCAATTTTTATATCTAAATGTTTCTGGATTTACAGTTCCTATTGGAACTGCTAGAACTTCAACCCCCATTTTACAAGGTTTTATCTAGGCATGGAAACAGCACGCCCAGAGTCAGTACAAAGGCATTCTCTCATCTACCTGAGCACAGAATAGTATCAAAACGTGTAAAATTCCAGAATAAGTTTTTTTTAATAAGTATAGCAACTCAGAGAGGCTTTTTCTTCTCCAGTATTTAAAGTTTTTACAGTAAAGCTGAAAAAGAGAAATTATTTCTGCTTTTGCCTCACACATCTATATCTTTTTCATTTAGGTGTCCAGTCTGTTTGAACAGAACTAATTCCTCTTACTCCTGAAAACTAAAGACCCTAAATCCACATGCTCTGTAGCCATTTCTTGAAGTGGAATCTTCAAAATGTGATTTTAATTTTTTCTCTGACGAAAACATACTTTTTCAAAATTTGACTATCTGCATTTACTAGTCGTGGAAGAGAAAAACAAAAGGAAGTGCACTGATATTTTTCACTGCCTTTCCAAAGTAGAAGAGTTCTTAAGTTAAAGGATACTCACAGGTTATTATTGTAGAAACCAAAATTGTCAACATGTACTAATAATGACTGAATTTTTACACATGCATCTTGTTTCTTTTCACTCCACTGACAATCTCTGTTGGTGTTCTGAGCTTAAATGCTGTACCAACTAACACTCCCCCTCGGCCCCGCTCTGGTAAACACCAGGGACCCACCTTTAGGCTCTCCTATAGCAGTGTCAGTGCCTGCTGAGGTGCCCCCCAGTTGAACTCTGATGAAAGAGGTTGTTTAGGAAGAGAAGGGAATGTTCTTTCTTCTGAGAGACAAAGCTATCAAGGATGCAGAAGAAAGGCCCTAAGAATGTGTAGAACAGGTTACAGTGATCAAAGCCAGAGAAATAAAAAATGTAATCCAAAACCAATGTGGTTCCAGGAGACCAGGACAGGACGTTTTCCTTCAAAAGCAGTAATTTGTAACTTACTCTAATTTTTCAGACAGGAGTTTTCTCTGCTTATCTGACTCTTCAAGTCTAGAAATGCCACAATGCTATAACTGAAAAGGGACAGCCAATTCTGTTGTGGTCTCTGTGCTCAAAGACCTAGAAACAAACTACGGAAATTTTTTAAAGACCTACACAGCTGAAGTCTCCCCACAGTTTCAATCACCTGAAGTCACCAGGCAGACATTTATTCCATGCTGTCTTTTCAATGAGTCTGAATTCAACACAATGTGGATTTGCAAGTCATAAGACAGTACTTTGAAAGCACCTCTTAACCTCCTGTTGTTCTTTCTACTGTTTGCACTGGAAATTTTTCTTGTTATATTTTGCATAAACTCCAACTTGTTGGTACTCTTTTATACAGTGTCTGACCACACTCTGACATTTCTAGAAGTTCTGAATTGTGTCAGCTTGTCATAACTTCCCACGAGTATCATAAAAATAATTAAGAAGTGCCTATACAACATTTCATCTCGAAAGTCACAGCCGTATTTAGAGGTGCCCCATTTACTAATCTCTTTTATCCCTACAATGAAAGAGAAAAAAAAATACAGAAAGACTGTAGTGATAAAGCTGATTTTTAGGGGACATTTACAATACCACATATTTGCCTTTGCACCATCTGACAGTACACAGGGAAACTCAGTGTGTCCAATGAAAGATTCCTTGTTTGCTTTTGTTGGACTGAGGCCATTTGAAAGTTTTCTATTCACTGAAAAGAAGGGTGGGCAGGGAGAGGCAGAAATGATGGCTGCCTAGATTTAGCAGCCTAAGAATAATCTACATACTCACTTTTTCAGGCAACATCTACCTTGTTGCAAACACACAGTCCATGACCACTAAGATTAATAGCCACACTTATTTTTTCAGAAGATGTTAAACTTAGACTGCTGAGCACTAGGAGGCTTTCTGACTTAATACACACAACACTTGTGAAGAAAAATAATAGGATGGTACTACTTATGGTATTTTGCTAGGGACCCCCTTGCAATGATTCACAAAGTTTTTCCAACTCTGACAGACACAGCTATCAGAGTTTCGAAGAACTATTTAGGTAATACAGATGTTCACGTGCTTTCTGACTTCAACATTTACCCATTTACAGAACAAGCTGTAGTATTTTTGCTCAAAACAGTTTACTCTAGATATGAAGTTATAGAAGATGTGAGGTTTCACTTCATGTATTTCCAGATTCCATTTTCTTTCCAAAAGATCTGACTACAAATATTATTTGCCTGATGACAAGTTGGATAAGTCCCAGACAACAAAATTACTGATATTGTTTTCAATAAAATGTGCCTCAGTCAGAACTGCTGTTTCAATGAAGAAATTATATGTTATTTCTCTCTACCTCCACATCTCTGTACTAAAACGAGGCTAATAACTCACTGGGTATGTACAGAAATGCTGTGACAGTCATGATGTGGAGATAAAGACCATGCAGGTAGAAGAAAAATTACTCTTTCAGTAACAGGAAAACTTAAGCCCAATTACACACTTTAGTTAATTAATTTTCACTTTACTCTATACGTGTGACCTTCAGCCAAAGATATTGTGCTGTATTTTGCTCATTAAAATCCATTGAAAATATACAGTTTTAGAATGGCAGCTATGAAGAGATTTATTTATTTTACAAAATAAAACATTTCTTACAGTCACAGCTACAAAAGAATGATCTACATTCAGAGTAGTGAAATGTATTCTGGCAGACAGCAACAGAAGTCGACAACATTTAAATCAAAATGTTCTTAGATGGAGGAGCATGGTGGTTTATTGTTCATTCCTCTGATAGGAGAAAAATGTTTATCATTCATCTAATAAAAAAATCTGAGTCAAATATCTAAGTACTAAAGAACAGCAGCCAGCTTTCTTTAAGTAGAGCAGTATGCAGAATTTGAGTAAAACCTTTTGCCTGTATTTAATTTCCATGCTCAAGGAAATGAAGATTCTATTCTGTTCCCTAATTTTCCAATGCTAGTTATCTACAGCAACAGTAGCCTAGGAAAATTGCTGTTTCTAAATTTCTAGACTAAATTACTCAGCTAATGACAAAGCTGACTACTGTTCTGCTTAATAACAGCCTAACATTATTCTATTTAAAAATAAGGCTTTATGCTCCCATAAAATACATACAGCTTCAAAGAATTAAAACTTGTTTTATTTTATTTAATCTGCACTGGTTTTGGCTCCACAGTTCATTTTTCTCTTTCCATTCTGAACATTTCTTTCTCATGTAATCAAACTCACCAATAAACTAGAAACTACATCCTCAATATCAAACACCAACTACACATGCTACTTTAACAACTTGCTGATTAACCATCTGCAATGAATTCAAGTTTCTTTCTGTAGTTTTTGACATGTAGCTTCAATTGATGCAATAATGGTTTGTCAACCCAATTTGTATTTCCACTGCAGCTGACATCTCTGCTCCACCTGAAATGCTGAACAACTGCTATGTTACAAATGGTGAGGTTGGACATGCAAATTCAAAAACTAAAAGCTTTTATATATCTTCAGCTCCTGCTTTGCTGGAGCAAAAGCAAAAATAATAACAAAAAAAATCTAGAAAATTCTTTGCCAAGACCATGTCAATTCTTTATTCTGCTTTTTAATAACCACAAGCTGAAGTTTTCCACAGCCTGAGTGGAGTTCAGTGAAAAAGAAGAACCAATTGCAGACACCAGATACTGATACCCAGTTACTCCAAACACAGGAAACAGCCTTCAGAATCCTAAAGAGCTTTACAAGTGGCTTTGTGTCCAGATGGTCTCTGTAGACACTAAATATTAGCTGTGATAACACTGGGACAGGAACGCTGGGCTGGCAGAACAGAGTGATTATACCTATTTGCATCACACTGCTGTCTATACAACAAGGTACTGACTTTGATGGTATCATTAAGAAGAACTGGGGATAAAATTTCAAAATTGAAATAAACTAACTTGACTAGGAAAAACTGGGGAGAGAGTAAAGCAAAAAATACCCGAAGGTGAATAAGGATTTTTCTATTTCATGAAGTAAAGAAGAAAGACTATTTAGCTGACATTAGGGATTAAAAATTTGCAAAAAAAAAAAAAAAAAAGTGTAAAACTGGCAAATTAATTTCAAGGGTTTTTTAAAATTTACGTTTAAAGATTAAAAAATACTACTACACGTAAGCTTTCAATATATTGTGGAGATTTGTTTTTTAGTAAGAAAAATCTAGGCATTTGTGTCGTCTTTCTAAAGATTAGGCAAAAGTTTTACTTCAAGAAATTCAGCAGTTTTAGAATTTACAACTTTATCTTTATCATATGTTCTTGTATTTATTTTCAAGATTCATAATTAAAATTTTAATTAGCTTTTTAAGATATTAGGTACAGGGAAGGTAACTTCTAATAATTACTAAAAAATATACTAGTAGGTACCTTTCAAATATCAATTAAAATTTTAATCAGAAACAAATGTTTTATAAAAATAAAATTTAAGGAAAACAACTTGCAATTGTCAACTAAAGAAACAGAAATTGTCTCCTTGAAAAATCTGGTCTAAGATTTTAAACTCCAAGTCCTCCCAAAAGCAATTTATGTTTCACAGGCTACAGTAGATATCTGACAGAATACATATAAAGAATTCTTCTAACAGTCCTGATATCTATTTTTAATCTAGAACAAGAAACTATAGAATAAAAATTGTAAAAGTATTGTCAGGGAGATGAAATTACTACATAAATCTCTCTTGCACTATAGAAATTTAAGACAGTACTTATCCCAAGCATACTGTTCCAAAGCATAAACTACCATTGGCCGAATAAATTAAGCTAAAACCAAAAGACTTCACACTGTAAGAGATGAGATACTGCTGAAATATGGGAACAACTCTGCCAAGGACAGGCTTAATTAAAAGGTTTAGTGACTATGTCTTTACATTAAAGCCACATAAAACTCACATTGTAGCAAGATCTGCACTTTGAATTTATGCGGTGTTTATCTGCCTGAGGTTGCCAAAACCACATGTAACATACCTTGGCAAAGAAGACTGTGAGGTGCGTTTCACTGCCAAGTATCCAAATGGGAAATTTTGGAGATTTCAAATAGGAGCCAACCTAAAAAGGTACAACAAAATCAGTAATACAAAGCAGAAAGATCATCTAGTTAGTGACCAAGTTAATGAAAATTTAGTTCATTTTCAGA
This sequence comes from Aegithalos caudatus, assembly GCA_013389925.1. Taxonomy (NCBI): domain Eukaryota; kingdom Metazoa; phylum Chordata; class Aves; order Passeriformes; family Aegithalidae; genus Aegithalos; species Aegithalos caudatus. Next base: position 297,294 of record WEIU01009308.1, on the reverse strand, counting down.
ACAGTTGAGACTCTGCTAATATAAAATGTACAATAAAATTATTTAAGTAACTTGCAGACAAGTACTATGTTTCACAATTCTATAATCAGATGCTAATGAAAGGTAAAAGTCCACTTGATTTATGAGATGGTTTTGGATTAATTAATTCAGAATTGACATTTATTTAATAAATGAAGGGACTCTCAGTTGTAGTCAATACACCAACATTCTGCCAACTACATTATTCTCTTTAACTCTGAGATAAGGTAAAGGAATTTAATACAGACTCAAAAGAAAGCAAAGAACAACCAAGAAGGTTCAGGAATTAAAGTGTATTAATGCTGTTTCATAAGAAATTCCAGGCTGTTTGTAGAACAGCCAGGACCTGTTACCCCGTAGGGAATGCTGGATAAATTCAGGGAGGACTGTCTCCCATGGGTGGGACCCCCCACTAGACCAGGGGAAACACAGATTCCCTTTTCAGCCCATGGTGAAACAGCCTCTTCTAATTCTCTCATGGATCCTGCTGCTGGGGGAGTGAGTGAGCAGGTGTGTGGGATTTGGTTGCTGGCCACAACAGTAAAAGCACAGAATTTCTCAAATAAAAAACAGAAATCAAGAAATTCTGTCACAACAGGAAGAAACAATATGGACTAAGGTGCACATCAGCAACTTTCAAATGTTCAGGTATAAATACATGAAATATCTTTTAAATTTTGAATAGATTATATTTAGAATACAGTTGCTTAATAGTAGTTTTATCATTTTTACTTACGTATATTTATTTTAAACAGAAGACAGTGAAGCATAAAAAGAGATCAATAAAAATGCAATACAACAGCAAGCCATTTTGGGACTTCACAGTTTTATAACTATCTACATAACTTTCATGAGAGTTATTTTAGTAAAAACATAAGCTTCTAACTAGCAATAATTAATTGGTGCAATAAAGTTCTAATTTAAATAGCATTAAACAACATACACTCACTAAGATGCATTTAACAATATTATCACACATCTGTCTTAATATATTAGTCTCAGATTGTATTTGGACATTATTTGAAAGTTCTTTAATATCTCCAATAGTACATAGTAAAGCTTTCAGCAATACTGTTAAAAAAGCCCACCACATCTTAATGAAAGAAAACTTTTAAATTATGTAGAAAACATTACATTACCTTACAATATCTCAGAGATTCCATCAATGTCAAAAAGCCTACTGTTGCCTGTTTGTGTATGCCAAGAAGTTCTGTTCAAAACAAAACAGAACATTTATTCGAGAAAAGTCTGCAAATCCTATTTTAAGCCATTTTTTCTTACTTTCAAAATTGGTAATTTAATAACCATTTTAAGTTATGCAATTTTAGTGAAAACAGCAAATCATCAACATATAGTCAAAAATGGTAATTTCTCTCTCTATAAAATAAGACCTCTCTATAAAATAAGATCCAGACTCAGGGTTTTAAGAGCCTCCTGTTGACAGCCTCTTTTGAAAACCTGTTGTACTTTGTAGGAGAGGAAGTACTTGCAATTTATATCAAAATTATTATCAGAAAAATATAAGGAAAACAGCTATCTTGAGGAGAAAATCCCATATATATGCATAAATGAATGTTTCTTCCTCTCTCCCTCTTTTTTCTTGAGAGTTCCTTGGCCATATTTATCTTAACCATTTCAGATTCTGAATAATAAAACACAATTTTGGAAATAATAGTTTTGTTAGCAGAACAGCTGATTTGATTTTCATAACTGACTTCCACTTAAAGCTCTTAAACACACACAGCTGCCAGGAACAGCTGAAATATTTATATATTACTGATTGGAAGAGCACTTACAGAGCCTTACTTGAGGTCCTCTAATATAAAGAAAGAGAAAGTACTTCAAAATTCGAGCTTCAAACCTAATTATACAGATTTGAAAGAAGCTCTGGGCTTTCAGATACATCATCTAAGGAGTCTCAAGTACTGCCTGCTTAGAACAGCTCTGCTAGATCCCCCAACAAGGTCTAACAAGAGCAGCACATACTAGAAACATACACTAGCATCAATTTAAGAATATCTTGATTTCCTTTTTTCACTGAACACCGACTTTCATATTTGAAAGTTCTCTCTAAAATACTGAATGTCAAGCGTAATTTTTAACATCAATCATCTGTGTACAACAGCATAAAACTGGCATTTTTATCCATGGGCTAAAGTGTCAGGACAAACCGTTCTGAATTTAAAAGATTCCTGGTTTTGCAGAAGTGAACTCTGCAGCACCATGCATGCCGTACTCCCTTCACCAGCTTCAAGGCTACCTCACTGAATTTTGCGACAGTGAAGAACAGTTATTATAGCAATGGTTTAATTTTTCCCTCTACTGTTAAGCAAAGTCCCCATGAAAATCAAAAAATCTGAAAATCAAAACCCAAAAAACTCATAAATATGAGCTTATTCACTACCTTTGTGTCTGGAAGTACAACTCCTTCCTTAGAGTGTGAGCTATACATATTAAAAGGTTCTTTGCAGTGTAGAATTCTTTGATCTGAAAGCTGCACTTTAACAGATTACTTTCAAACTTGCTTGGAATTAAAATATTCAGGGGTGCATAGATTATCCTTTGCAAAACCCCATTATCTCACTGGCTTATAGCTGAGTGGCTACAAATTGCCACACTGAGACAATTCATCCTTTCTTTGAGCTGCAGGAAAGAGAGCTATAGCCCAATTTAAAAAAATGAAGAATCTTACAAAGTAAGGAACAGTTAAAACACAGTAGCTATATATGTGTGCAATGAAGGAAATGAGGGCAGAAGTAAGCAACAGTACATTAAAGAAGTAATTTTATGCATCATATATATTTCTTAAAAACCAATAACAAAAATCAATGTATAGTTCAATCTGCTAAACAAGGGCTTCAGATGTAGGAGCCAATGCCTGGGTGCAGAACAACAAAGTCATATGTAAATAATATTTACTCCTCAGAAAATTATTCTAAGTAATTCAATGATTAAGTACTTTGTTCCTCTGACAGATAACTAGATGAGAACTCTCACTGGTAACTAGAGAGTTCTGGGATTCTGGCTACAATAGTAGCCACATAGTGTGAATATTCTGAATAGTTAGTAGTCAAGCTACACAGACTGTATCTAGAAGCTCCTAGGTTAACTTCAGCTTGTAGACACTGGTCTACCCATGCCTTGTTCAGAATTAGCCAACAGAGAGAAGAGACACAAAATCAAAACCTACTCACAGATGATTTACAAAGAAACAAAAGGAGACTAGCTGCACTAAATCCAAGGTTATTCTCTGAATAGCCTCACCCCACAAAGAGAGAAGATGACTGGAAGACATCTGATAACACCGAAAATCAATTAAGAAAATGAATTATTTATGCCTCTTGTCACACAGTTTGTTTCTCTTGTTTGGAAAATCCCTTTTGCAAAGGACTCAAATTTCCGAACATATTTCTGTTCCCATCCGCATCAGCATAGCGCCACCCAGCGGCCGCGCCACCCCCACTAATCCCTGGCACCGCCCGGGAAAAGCAGCTCCAGCGCTGGCCGCCTCCATAGGGAACTGCTACCCTGCACGGAGGAAGAACTGTCCTAAAAAAGCTGTAAAAAATCCCAACCCCATAACTTCCCACTGTGGATAGTTGTAGCAACAGATGAGATCAGAATAAGAAGAATGGTTTAAAGGAGAACATGTAGATAGTCAAAGAACAGGTATCATTTCCCTGGCATTTTTGCCACCAGTGGCCAAGAACTCCTACCCTATTTGGAAAATATGCAATAATGTGAGAGTCAGTGCTCTGAGTACAAGCTGCAAACACACAGCAATTCCTCAATTTTGTAATTCAGTCTGTTCTTTCATCACTGTTAAAATTTCTGGCAGTACCTTCAAAATGGCTTATAAATAATTTTAATTATATAATAATAAAAAAACCTGCTTATCTAAATAGTTGAGCAAGAGGTTAAGTGACATTAGATAACTTCAGAATAAAACAGTATTAAGCCCTTTTTATTTTGACACCTGCAACCCTTCTGGATTAAATGCTCATAAGCATTGACATGAAAGACGCTGAAGGTTTTACACACAAAGAAACAAAATCCAAGCCAAATGACAAATGGACAGATGCGTTCCCATTGGGGTGGCGGGAATAACAACACGACTCTCCAGCTTGTTAGCAGAGTGAGAGTAAATTTACTCCTCCAGATCTTCTTTTACAGACAGTTGCAAAAAGGTAAAGTTTCATTGGTTAACAAACCAATACAAGACCATCATTGGACAATGAGAAGTGACACCCCTTGACCATTTTCTTGCAAGAAAACAACAGGAGACAAGCAACACCTGCAAGGATTGTTTTCCCTTCTCTGAGGACTGTTTGAATTCGTCCCAGGCCACTTTCTCAGGCCTATGTGAGAAAGTTATGTGATTTAGTTTCACACAGACACTGTGCTGCTGCCTGATTCCTCACATTCAGCATCCACAATCCGCAAGGGAGAAAAGATGACAAAAGGATTTCTATATAAAGGAAATGTGACAATGTATCCAAAATTCAGTCTTGCCTAAGAAGCTGTGAGCACTACCAGCTGCTCTTTATCTTTCTTTTTGATAGACTACAACGAATCACCTGCTAACAGATATGATTATAGAATTATGACAATGAAGAAGCAGGTTCTGACTGTAATTATCAAGGGCTTCAAGAAAATGGAAGGCTCCCATTAGTAAAATCCAATTACTTGACTGGTCAGAAAAACTAACAGGACACATAATACCAGATCCTAAAGATCATTTTCTGTTCCTTTACTCACCACAAAAAGAGACAGACTATGAGAGTTCTGGTTCTAGGTTTTTAGGGCAAAACCGACTGAGGACCTAAATGTGGACTATTACTGTGTCCAAAGCAAGTTCAGCATTCTCAGAAAAGAAAAAAAAAATCCAACTTGGATAACTAAGAAATACAGCCTACCAGAAAGATAATCTGAAAGGCAAATGAGGGAATGAACTCACAGTTTTCAAAACCAATATACTGAATTACAGAACAACAACTTAGCCTAATGTAAAGGAAAGCTCCTAGAACAATTCAGATTGATTAATTGATCATAATCTAAAAATTCAGACTGATAAATAATAATCAAAAAGAGAAAATTAAAAATACTGAAGAGAACATACAGCTAAAACCCAGAAGGCTAATTGAAACAAATTTCTATTAGAAATAGGTGGGATGAGTTACAACAATGTCAAATAGAGGAAAGTTAGAGAATATCCAAATGACATTCTGTAAGTCTGAAAGCATAAGCTGTATGAAATCATAACCAAGTGCAAGCCTAAGATGTCTCAAAGGGGATTATACTACTTGGTCATCACCAAATCAGTGCATTTTGATTCAGGTCTCGCATGGATCTGTCCTGAACCTCATTTCAAGTAAGTATTTTCAGTGCTGACTTAGATGATGGAAAACCTTGTAAGAAACAAGCTGATGAACCTGAGATGGACCTTGTAGCAGTGGAAGACAAGATGTAGCAGTGGAGAACATTTCTATAATTCAAACTGTTCCTGTTTTCATATAATCTCTATTCGTAAAATTGAATGCAAAAACCACAAAATCCCTCTAATCATGAGCCTCCACTGAATCACTCCACTATGTAAATGTCTTTCCTGCACTGGGGAGCCCAAAACTGGACACATCACTCCACAGGTTGTCCCACAAGTGCCAGATAGAGGGAAAGAACTACCATTTCTCTTCAGCTGCTGCCTACCCTCCTGCACAGCCCACGATGCAGCTGCCCTTCTTTGCCAGAAGAACACACCAGAGACTGAGGGCATCTCACTGCCCACAAGGGCCTTGGGTCCTTTTCTACAAGGCTGCTTCCCAGCCAGCCAGTGCTGCTCTGTGCTGTTCCGTGGGTTTATTCCATCCTGGGTGTAGGACTTGGGTGCATATCAGGACATTACTGTCAGTCCATTTCTCTAGTTTGAGAGAGAGTCCATTTCTCTAGTGGCTGTTTTGAATAGTGGCCCTGTCTTCAAATTTCCCAAATTGCAGAGACTGTACTCCCTTCCACCATCCAGGTCATCAGGTAACTTCTATGGTCAACTTGTAGCTGACAATCCCATATTCACTAACACCAGCAATTTTCTGTAAGTATGTTTTATTTCCATTTGAGGTCAGAGTATGTAAAAAATATGAACAAGCATAAATTAGATTCAACTTACTCATTCCTGAACATTCTCTGTCTCCATCCCACACGTTAGAAACAGCATGTCCCGTCAACAGCAGATTAATCAAACTTTGGCTGCGCAACAAAAAGAAATTATGTAAGATATAAGAAATTAAAAGGAACATGCAATTTATTTAAAAAAACATGATTATCTGTAACAAATTTTTTTTAAAAATTGCATTACCCAAGCAAACATCTTGTAACTATTTTCCATTAACTAAGGTGTATTTTAATTCAGTAACACTAATTATCATGTCCACTCTTTCAAACACAAACTTGATAAAGAATGTAGCCCTGAATTTGAGAATTATCCCTCTACAAATTCAACAAGAACAGAAGCATTTCCTCAGAACTGAAAGGAGTCAGCAGTGAAAAAGACACCCTTTTCAGTGTTACTTTTAGTTATTTTAAAGTTATAATTGAGTCTGTCTTTTAATGTCAGTACTTTGCTAAAGAATGATCAGTTAGGTAAGATAAACTGGCCCACAAATCTATTTAAAGTGGTAGCAAACCTATTTTGCAGCTTACCTTCCATGACCATAAACAGGATCTATCAACGGCTCAGTTGCATCTTCAATTTCATTTTTTATGTTTTCGATACCCTGCAAGAAAGTTACAAACATTTTTGCTTTCTTAAGGAATGCATTGCAACATTTATACAACAGAATGCAACAGTAAAACATTGGGAGGCCAATATTTCTACATGAACTGATAACAGGCTGCTTTCTCTTCAAAGGAAGATGTTTTCAAACATCTTGCAAGGAAGGATGACTTCAAAACATGTAAGTCTCCCAGATGAAAAGAGAAAAAGCCAAACCAAACCCCTAAAAAACCCAGAGGACTGAGCCTTTCAAAATTTTAGGCTGGAACTGTACTGCAACACAGATGAAAATATAATTTCATCCATTTATCTGACTTGACTTGGTTCATCAGTATATTGTTCAGCTTTTACAGAAAATGGGTTACATGATCAAACTTTCTCTTAACAAAAAAAAAAAATAAAACCCACCCTCAAAATACACCAAGCAACCCACAAACCTTTGTCAGTATAACAGAATACAGAAAGAGCAATACTCCAAATCTGTTTGTCCATGCTGAGTATTGATCCCAAACTGCATCCTTCAGTTCAGGGAAGCTTTTGAATGCTCGTTTGCTAAAGACAAAAAACAATAACAAACAAACAACAGAAAAGGAGTATGTATTTAGATGAAGTGTTAAAATAGTGTCACAAAGCACAACCAAGAATTACTAACACCTAACATGAAAATGTCAAAGTAAAAGTAGAACAGATCTGGTGTTATATACAGAATGACACAGCAGCTCTTCTGGAGTTATGGTAACTGCCATCTGAAGATGATAATTCTGGAGCAAAATGCAAAAATGAACAATTTTTCTATGCAAACACTAACCATAAAGTTACATACACGTGTGAAAGACCTGAGTGGCTTGCACCACTACTGTAATTCTACAAAACACTGTCACTGAAATTGCAAATAGACTGTATGTCACCAAAATAACATTTGCATTATACAGTGTTCTGAAAGACATTTAGCCCATAAACAATGGAGAAATAAACCTTCTAATTAACCAGGTATTCCAGGCTTTTGAAGAAATTATTTCTCATAAGAATTTGACTTTGTTAGCCACTAGCTCTAGAAAAAGGAATTTGTTCAAAACATTGAACAGTGGTTCATTAACACTTGGGATACTATCTTATTGCATAATATAGTGACTAGCTGGATGATAAGGTAACACCATGCGATCATATGCTTAAAAAGGAAATAAAAAAACTGAAACAAAAACAGAGGAAGAAATTCACCAATATCCCAGGAAAACACTTTCAAATTCTTGGGTAGTTAGAGCTGAATACTACATTTTAGAACACAAACATTAGTTTGAGTAGTTCAAACTAGATCATAGTCTTTGCTTATTTTACACAAACAGGTATATTTTATTTCTGATTTCTTGCACACTTTTCGAAAGCTTTGTTTAAAAAAGAAACAAATACCTACAAAAATGCATCCATAGATGGGTTTACTCTGGCTAATACTTGATTTCTAAACATCCTTTCTTCATCCGTAAAGTACATGTGGCATACAAAGCCAGTTCTGAAATCCATCTGCTGTCTAAAGGCAAATGCCAGAGCATTCATACTCAGTGAAAATGACAGAAAAAACATTACTTGGGTANCAGAGCATTCATACTCAGTGAAAATGACAGAAAAAACATTACTTGGGTACCACAAGTCCAAAGATTGAAATGGTAAGAATGAGAGGAGGAGGCAGGGCCAGAAAATTAGTGTTTTGATCAGCTAAGATCATAAAAATTTTATATTCTCCTCTTTCTTATTTCCTTATATGACAATGGGCTTAAAAAATAAACTATAATTACTACTAATAAAATGAGCTGTGGTTATTTCAGTTCTAATTAGCAACATTTTCCATCTTAGGTGTTTTTTGGAATGCTGATGCTCTTTATTTACTCTTTGGGGATTGATTTGTATAATATTTACCCAACTGTTCACTGTGAAAATAAAAGGCTGCTACCCTTAAATATAAACTTACTAGAACTGTGAGCTCTGGGTTTAGACTAACAAAAAAGAACAGTGTTTAAAGTATGAAAAAAAACACAGTCTTGTATATGAAACATTTTAATAAATGTTTCTTATGATATCTCAAACAGGAAAAAGGACTGATGACATTATATAAATATTGAGGATTAACAACTTTAACTTAAATAGGAATCTTGATAAGATTCACAGAACTCCATGTTCATAAACTTGAAATGCATAAACTATCTGGTCAATTTATCACATTAAAGTGCTCCAGTTTTATTTTAAAGCCTAATAACTTATGCTCAAAATAATATTCCATTTTAAAGGGCTAAAAATGCAAAGAAGAAACACAAAACCCCCCAAAACCAAAACTTGAAACCCACGTTTAACCTGATGAGTAACACACAGAAAGTTCCTCAAAATACCCCTTTTGGGCCTGTGAATATTAGTGTAACTTCAAAATATTGTATTTTAAATGTTCCAACATATTACTTACTGAATTAATGCATGAAATCGCTCAAAGCCAAGCTCTTCGACAGCCAAGGCAGCTATACACAAGAGACACTTTTCAGCACTACACATGGCAAAAAAATGACACAAGATACACACAGCAAGCTAGAATACTTTCAAGCTCTAATTATATTTTTAATCCTCTCCTGACATTTAAATTTAACTGATTAGTATAAACTAATTTACTGCAACATTAAGATTCCACCATACAAATTAGTGAGAACATTTCTATTTGGACTAATCAATTTTTTAAAAGCACAAAGCCACTGGAGTGTGTAGTCTTGGAAATGTTTGTCATATACTGAGCTGTTGATTTTGTACAAAATGTGGCTGTCACAAAGTCACCAAGCATATGCATATTATAGATATAATTTTGCAGGTTAATAAGAAGTACTATTTCCTAGAAAAGCAAGCATGATTATTTGGATCATTTTATCAGTGTAGGTAAGCTGTATTTTTTTTTCGTTGAATATACACTTCTGTTACTGAAATTTGGTTCATTTTTTTCCCTTTAATGCTTATTTATTAAAAACAAAAAAGGAGAATTATTCTACAGTGTTACACATTCTGTTTTTAAATAAGTTCTCGTTGCTTTCTTTCAATAATGGATAAACAGCCTTTGAAATTAGTATTGCATCCAGGACATTAAAAAATACAGCATTAGTGTTTTCCCAAGTTCAACACAGGCTTTATACCTTGCTTTTTTCTTTTCTTTATCTTTCTGCTAATAGAGCAATACACAAAACAGACAGATCTGTTTTCTGATAGACATCACTTGATGCTGAATATTTAAACAATGTCTGATCACTGAGCTATGGAATGTGGCTGCATACAATTCAGTTAAGATCTGAAGCCATCAGGGCTAGTACTAGAACTACTGATCAATTCTTCCCACCAGAATCCCCAAAAAGGCATTTTATGCCCATTCTGATTGTATTTTGAAAGATGCACTTAATTTGCCCTTCATGCAAATACAACTGATTCTCAAGCAACAGAATACTTAAATTTTCTACTTAAGAAATACAGCAGCAGCAGTCTTAAGAATTTTAGGCTTTGTCATTTGAAAAACTGTAAGGAATTGCTTAGATTACCAAGAGTAAAACTGGACTTAAAAGAATGTATTTTTAAGACATTTTTATAAAATATCAAACAATGACTCTAAATTGCAGAAAATGCTGCAAAAACTAACCTTGCTCAAAGAAAACATATTTTTTGTAAGCAGAAGGTTAGAGGGACTAATTCATATAAAGCAATCTTTGAACCTGGGAACTTGCACTACTAAAGCCAACACAGGGCCAACAAGTGACTGCTATACACCACAAAAGCAGATGAAAAATGCTATTGCATTCAGTAAGTGTGCTCGAATCCACCTTTTGTTCACACAGCAGGATGATAGGCAGTTTCATTCTGTTACTAAAGAACAGAGTGAAATGCTAAGAGAATTAGTATTTGAAATAAAGGGAAATAAGTAGAAATTCTAAAGAGCAGTAGAGCTATACATAACCCAAACAATGCTAAATAAAGACAGTGCTTAGTGGTACGAAAAAGAATGAACAGCAAGAGAACATGAGATGTATGAGAAATACAATTGTTTAGAAACTCTTTTAAATCATACTCTATCATGCTGTGTTCTAAGCATATTTCATGACTTTATTATAAACATATCCCCATATTCAATTCTCAAATAGCTTGCCATATGGAACTCTATCTGTAATACTGCTCACCCAACTCATCTCTTAAGTCCTAACAACTATGACAATGCCAGTTTCTATTCTTATTGATTACAGCAGCCAAGCAAGAAATAAATGTATTCCTTTGCACTGCCAGTTACACAACTCTGAGTTACTCACAATATCTCCTCCTCAACATCTTTGTCCCACCCCCAACCAGGTTAAAAAGATGATTTACAGGTAAACAGCAGGACAGAGGAAGGGGAAAAAGCCCAAACCTAACTAACATATCTTCAGTTGTCAAGTGTATTGCATTACACATAGAAGGCCAAATACTGTACATGCCAGAGGTGCATTCAGTGTCTAGCAGGGAATGTAGAATAGAATCACCACTGCCCATGACATAAGCAGGCTGTACACAGCCAATGTATCCTGGTCTTCCTTGAGCACATTCCACGTTATTGAGGACAAGTCAGGCAGAATGTGAAGACTTGTACAGAAACATGAAAAATGTGGTTATGTAATAGAATGGATTAGTTCATAAGTGTGAGTGTTGAGAGTAATTATTAACTTCAGTGTGTGTTAAAAAAGACTGTTGAACATTTTCTACAGTTAAAAGTCCTTTGAAATCAGCAATATATTAAAAAACAGGACAGTAAGATCCTGTAGATAACTAGTCTCTGCTTCACTTTATCTAGAAAACAAACTTCCTAGCAGTGGCAAGAGCTTCAGAGACAACTAGAAAAAAGGGAAAAAAATTAGGAATTTCAGAGTTACAGCTGCCTTATCTTGCAAAGGAATATTTTTTTCAACAGAAAAGCTGCAAATAAAACTTTCTGTATAATACTTTTTCTTATTTAAAAAAATGCTCACCTTGTAACTCTTTTGGACTATTTTTTCAATTAAATATAATTTTAATTATTTTTTCTTGAGCCTTCTAAAGCACAGGGAGTACTTGGTAGAAGCAGATGAAAGATGACTTGTAGCAAAGAGTTCCAGCACTACAAATTTCTATAACTAGCTGTGCACAAATAAATCTATTTGTGTTATTCTTACTTTGCAGTTATGCCACAAACTGATAAATAACATATCCCTTCCATCAAAAGATAGCACCTCTATAAGCAACAGGCTCTCGTGTGAAGAGATTTTTGTACTTCTTATGACACACATTGTGAAAAAAACTAAAATAAAAAGCAGCTTATCTTTTAAAACATTAGATCTCTCCTGTTAAAATATTAATAAATACAACTCTCTGATCATATGTGTACAAACTTTACATGTCACTGACTGCAGTAGTTAGGTATGACTGGATGCCCCATCTTAGTGCAACAGATGATGTCTCCTGAATCCTTGACGTCAGTAACTAATAAAGGAATGAAGACATTTGCAAAAAGCAGGTAACTCAAAAATTCTAACCTACAAAAAAATGATGGTAATTTACTAGAAGGTGATTTAAACTGTTCAGTACTGCACAGACAAATGGAAAAAGGCTACTTCTCCATAATAGTGGATCCATAAATAAATAAAGCATTGGAAAAATTTCTACAAAATTCTTCTAAATCAACGAGTGACAAGTATTCTTCCAGTACTAAGAAGCATGTAGATGTTTCAAAATTAAAGATGTATCAGGTCCCAGTAAATTACAAAATAAAACCCAAGATTACAGAAATTGCTGAAATTCTAAAGAAACATGTATGTTAGAACTCCAGTGATAAACAGCACATTGCTTTCAACAAAAAGGATCAATGCCTCTAATTACAACCGACAAACATTTGTCTTTTGCAAATGGAATCACAAAGGCAAAACCCCATCTGTGAATTAATAAAAAAGCAGTGGTCCCTCAAAAACCATGTAATACTTCACTTAGTGATGGGTAATTTAGCATAGAAATACATCTTACAAGGTTGTTCCTCTTGATGACTAGATTCTGCAGGACTTTCAGAAATACTAGCAGTTTCTTCAGTTGTTTTTCCTCTTATCCATGTTGCCAGACAGTATGACTCAGAATTATCAGAACAAGCCATTTCCAAAATATCACATAATGTATGACAGAGAAGGTTCTTCTGCTCCTCTTCTGAAAGATCAGAAACCTACATGAGTTTAACTGCTGAGAACCATTGTCATATATAAACTACTAGTATATTTTTATACATTAATGCTATCTAAATAATAATTACTTTTATCTCATTAATTATTAATGTTAATAGCTCTTTGACTATACTGGACCAAAGAGTATAAAGTCGCCTTTAGAAAAATGTAGTTTTATAGGATTTGTAACCCATTCCCTTTCTTAATAAGGGATTTCAATTAAGTATTTATAAAAACACAGAAGTATTAAGGACCAACACAGACCTCACAAATAGGCATTCTGAAGCATGCATATGGTACAAAAACACACAAACAAAAAAGTGTGAAATATTTTAACATTTTTGAACTAAGACATGCTTTACAAAC